>OVBJ01003103.1:0-13735 GCA_900406535.1 Noccaea bulbosa
TAGCGTCTCATTATGGTTTGACATCTCAAGTACTACTCCGACGTGACATGACTTGAGTTAATTGATAGGCAAAAGTCGTGTATCACTTGTCTGGATATCCGGTCCGGTTTAAAAATATTTGCTGATATCAAAAAAAAAAAAAAATTACAAGAGTAGTTTTGTAATAGAGTGTGTTTAAAAAAAAAAATTAGCTGGACTCAGGGCCCACGTTTTCATCGATCGAGCCGGGTTTAAAATTACCTTAATTAATGTGTTATTAACAAAAAAATCATTACTTAGGTGTTATTATATGATTCACTCTCAAGATTTTTCACACTTAAAACATTATTTAATAGAGTACTAGAGTTAGATCCACGCCTTGCACGGAGTGATATTTTACTCTAATATTTTTTTAATTTAAAGATGTTTGTTTACATAATTTGAATGACTACAATATAATAAGGTTTGGCCGTAGCCATATATTACATATGAAAAAATTGTGTGGGAGACACAAAAATCAAATAACTATAGTATAATGAGATAGTTGAAAAAAAGATCAAATTACTACATTTAAATTGTTATTGTTTTTAAAATTGGTAAGATTGTATCTATTGTTTTAAATCGTTACCGTTAAATATGATATGATATTTTTGCAAATTAAATTCAAATTTGGTAACATTATATATGTTAAATTCAATATGTATTAAATAAAATCATTGTTCAAAAACATGATAATTTATGGCTGATTTATAGGCCTATTGATTATTAATGTAGAAAAATAATAATATGTATTTTTTTGAATCTACTCGTAATTAAACGACTTCCATATAATACACTATATTTATTAGCGATATAATCATGTAATTAGAAAATCCCGAATACAAATTCAAATATTATTTGATAGAACAGTAAAATAAGTTTATAATTTTGTATAAAATTATCTAGTGGAAAACATGTATACAATTAAATTCCATATATATATATATGTATGTATGTTTAGAAATCCTGTATATAAAAAATTATATCACTAATTTTGAATTATTTATATCTGTATTCGATTTTTAAAATATTTTATAATGAATGATTTTTACATAATTTATGTTTTTAAGTGGAAGTGTATTAAAAAAATCAATTGGTTATATATTTATATAAAAATAAATATGTTAACAAATGTTATATAATGAAAAAATATCCAATAATTAATTTCGAAATAATTCTATCAGGTTTTGATTTTTAAAATAATTTATAATAATTATTTCATATATTATTTATATTGTTTAATCGAAGATATATGCAAAATCTTTAGTATTTGTAACCAAATAAAAAATATTTTAGCAATGACATTGTATGTAAATAGTCTAGTAAGTGATGTATTTTTTTTTATTGTTATATAATAATATATTTTTTATTTAATTTAATTATATACATAGTTTAATTAAAAAACCATATTAAACCAAATATACTGATAAATTTGAATGCTTATCAAATTAAGCTTCCAAGTTTTATGATTTTTTTTTTATCATTTTGGTCTTTTTTATAATAGTGTTATGAACTATCATATATCTTCATTTTCAATGTGGGACTTTGATGATATACTTGGTTTTTCATCATTTCAGTAATTGATATCTGTTTTTAAATATTTGAATTATAATTTGTGTAAAAAAAATACATTTTTAATATATGGGTAATGTGATAATTTATTTAATTTTATAAAATTTAGTCCAACTAAGAAATGAGAGAAAAATGTAATATTTAAGAAAATATGGAAAGAAAGATAATATCTTTAGAATTAAATGTTGAAATATATATAAATTATTGATATAAACTATTCTCTAACCAATGGCATAGAATGTAATTAGTATAGTAATATTTGTCTTAATTGGAAAAACTTTTGAGAGTGAACCATATGATGACACCTCAACATGACATTCTTGTTAATAACACATCAAATAAAAGTTAGTTTTAAAAAATATTTCTCTTTTAATATATTAGCGATTTACAAAATATGCCATAGAAATGAATTTGTATTATTTAATTACAATTAATCAACATAACAAATAATATGAATAAGAACATTAATAAAGCTTCGTAGGGCCAAAATATAATCATTTTGTCAACAAATTTATAACCCTAGCTTCATGCCTTTTCATTTGGTATTATCCAATTTATTTATAATCATTTTGACTCACGAAGTTTACAATTATAATATTTTTCAACTGTAACAAACAATATTTTTCAACTAGTTTACAATTAATCATATGTAATATGCAATTATGGTCGTGTATGTTATAACCTGTTTAAAATAGAAAATTATATTATGATATGGGAAGATTGATTGACCATTAATTTTGCCGAATATTTTGTATGCATTAACATCCCTTATACATCTGAGTTTTCTCGTCAAATTTATATATTTCTTTTAATTTTTAAAATTCTTTATTATACAATTAATTTGAGTATAAAAAAAATTTTAAAAACATATGTTTTTTTTGAACATTTGATATGTTTTGCATTTAGATTCGAACAACTTTATATCGAAGCTATTTTGAAAATGAACAAAATCTAAATGCTGCATCTGATTGTACATCTAGATGCTGCATTTGGATATTGCATCTAAATACAAAAAGAACAGGGCCTAAATCTTCCATAGATGTAAGAAGAAGACTAGTAGTTTTCAAAGTTGGTGTGTCACCAACCCCTCCCCAGGTTATTAAACATCAGGTGAGAAATGAAATAAATAGAAAAACGAGGGGCATGTCTTGTAATTTCTCGGCATAAAAAGGGTAATATCGTAAAAAGGGTGTAAAAAAGAAGGTGAGACAAACGCAGCTTTGGAGGGCATTGGAAGCATCGAATCTACACGCACTTCAAAACCGACCCCAAAACCAGAAGAGAAGAAAATCTAACTCTGCAACACCCTCCAGACGACGAACATGGCGACAAACAGTTCGGCTTCTGTAGATATGGAAGACGTTCAGACCGTCGATCTCATGTCTGAGCTCCTTCGCCGCATGAAATGTGCTTCTAAGCCTGACAAACGTCTCGTTTTCATCGGTAATAATTCATTCAGTTTTTTTTTTTAATTTTATTTTGTGTTTCTTCTGTTTAGATCTCTGATGTTGGGGGCAAACGAGAATTGTTCACGGCCGATTTTATTTATTTGAGTATGTGAATTTTTTTTGTAATTTGCTTATCTTATGATGAGATTGTTGAATTTGCATGCTCATTTCTTGTTTTAACTTGAGAAATATTGAGTGTAGTGACTCGAGATTTTGACTCCATGGTTGGAGAATTTGTCTAAAAGGAATGTGATTTACTTGTCTACTCTCTGTATCCTTATGATTTTTTTCCAATATAATGTGAAAATTGCATTGCAACAAATTAATGCTCATATCTAGATTTAACTATACCTAAGGAAGTCAACTTGAAATTGACAACCATGGAGTATTTGTTACATGTCTGTAATTGAACAATTGAGCTTGATGAGACCACGATTGGATTTGCAGGACCCCCCGGTTCGGGCAAAGGTACGCAGTCTCCGGTCATAAAGGATGAGTTTTGCTTGTGCCATTTGTCTACCGGAGACATGCTTAGAGCAGCTGTTGCTGCTAAGTCTCCTCTTGGTGTAAAAGCAAAAGAGGCAATGGACAAGGTAAATAAATAAATAAATAAAAATACACACTTTGATTAGTTTCTATGAAGCTTTCATGTTTAAGTGTTAGTGTTGTTTGAATCATATTCACAGGGAGAGCTTGTTTCTGATGACTTGGTTGTTGGGATCATGGACGAAGCAATGAACAGACCAAAATGTCAGAAAGGTTTCATTCTTGATGGCTTCCCTAGGACCGTGACACAAGCAGAGAAGGTATCTTGATTGTCTTACGTTCTCATGGTTTTGCGCGTATGTGTTCTTGTTTTGTGACTTGTAAATCTTGTAGCTTGATGAGATGCTAAGTAGAAGAGGAGCTCAGATTGACAAAGTGCTTAACTTTGCGATCGATGATTCGGTTCTTGAAGAGAGAATCACTGGAAGGTGGATTCACCCTTCAAGTGGAAGAAGCTACCATACTAAATTCGCACCTCCGAAAGTTCCCGGAGTCGACGATGTAAAGAAAAAAAAACATCTCATTCTCTCATTCATCAAAAACACCATTCTCTACATTGTTGACTAAATCTCTGTATAAACTTCATTCTTGTGTTAGTTCACTGGAGAGCCATTGATTCAACGTAAAGACGACAATGCAGATGTTCTTAGGTCAAGGCTGGATGCATTCCACAAGCAGACTCAACCTGTATGTTACCTCTGAAAAGAAATGTATTTGAAACTTTGACGAGTATCAGAGATTTGATATGCGGAATCGATTCTTGTTGTTGTTGTTGTTGTTGCAGGTGATTGATTACTATGCTAAGAAGGGAAATCTGGCCAACATTCCGGCAGAGAAGGCTCCGGAAGAGGTTACTAAAGAGGTGAAGAAGGTTTTGTCTACATGAAAACTGCAAATGAAATTGGCATTTGAGAATTTGAGTTTGAGAATTTCTCTTTTGTTTTCTTTCTTAATAACTCTTTTCTTGAGGTTCTTGAGAGCAACATTTTGCTGCATCTTTTGTGCAGTGTTTCACGAATGTTATTGTTTGTGACAGATGAATAAAAAATAACAAGAATGACAGTAAAATGAAACCAAAATGTCAAAACATGGCTAAAATCTTTTTATTGCTACTGTAAAACACCAATTCAAAACATAAAGGATAAAAGATTTGTTCAGTTTTAAATATAAAATAGCAAATAAAAGGGTTAAGACTTGAGAAGAAGCTCTTCTAAACGTCGACAGTGAGTTTGGCGTCAAGGTGAGTGAACTCTTTGAAAAAAGCTTTGAAGTGTTCATACGAATGCTTCACATCATCCGCAGCACACATCTCGCGGATGCTATGCATCGAGAGCTGAGGCGCTCCAACGTCGACCGTCCTTATCCCTACACTGCTCGCTAAGATCGGACCGATGGTCGACCCGCAACCCATATCATTACGTACTACAAAGTCCTGCAAAACATTTTCATGTCAATACTCATTCAATAGTAAGTAAGAAACAACTTCTGGATCTCTCTCTTTCTCTCTCAGGTGAATCGTACCTGAACAGGGAGGTTATGTTTCTCTGCTATCTCCCTGAATACAAAAGAAGTTACAGCATTAGTCGCGTAACGTTGATTCGCATTGTGTTTGATGACAAGACCTCCGTGCATCTTCGGCTGATGATTCTCTTCGTGTTTGTCCTAGCAATGAAAGAGATGCATTAGCTTTACTTATGTGCATGAGAGAAGGATAAAGATATGCACAAGGAAATGATTACTAACCATAAAGTTTGGATGTAAAGCATGCGCCATATCAGCAGACACAAGCAGACTTTTCTGAATTGCTTTCTTGAGCACCTGTAACCGATTAAAAGATAAATGAGTGACAAGAAGAGAAGACAATCCCATTTTAATGTTATATTTACTTGAATGTGTTGCTACTTGCTACTACCTTCGAGTCAGAGCTGAAGCAACTTGTGATGAGTGACATAGCATCAATCATGACAGGTGATCCAGCTCCTTGCGCTGAGTTGGAACCGACTTCCTCGTGATCGAATAGTGCCACCATTCTTATTCCGGTTTCTTCCTCTAGGTCACTTCCAGAAGATGTTGCATCTATAAGTGCCTATGTACAAAAGTTCAAATATTTCTTGTGCTCATATAGTTCCACTTAGACGTGATCCAGAACAAAGCTTACACTTAATGCGAGTTAGCATACTTGTACAGAAACATCTATAAGGTGGACAGGTAAATAAAAACTGGGCTTGAAACATAAGTGTTTCAAGAACATGCAGAGAGTGGAAACAATCTAAGACACAACTAAGATCAGGACTCATATGCTCCTCGGAAAGTTAAAAGTAAAGGAGGAGGTACCTGTAGAGAGCAAAATGACATGCAGAGATTATCTAGCCTTCCTGAGAAAATAAATTCTTTAGCTGCACCAGCTAGAATGCTTGGCTGAGTGTCACATGCTTGCAGCTCAAAGTCGCATATCTCATCAGGTTTACAACCCAGAGACTTTGCAATGATCTAAGAAATTAAGTAAAAAAAGATTACTAAGCCAGAACAAGAATCTAAAATTCAAGGTGAAATAATAAGGTTTATGTTTCAATCGCACCTCCATTAGAAGTGGGTGATGCTTTGATTTTGAACTAGTTTCAGTACACTTGTTTCCTCCATCATGTTCATCAGTTTCTCCTGGCACCTTATTGAGCTCCGCCTTCAAATATATATATCACACAATGTCAATAACAAGGGTTTTGACTTGATAGATAAAACTACCAATACTATAGTTAAGAGGTTCAGCAATGGTTGATATGCAAACAAAGACTTTAGGAACAAGAAAATGAGTAGTAGAATGAATATAATAAATAAATGAAGATATGGCTTCCATGTCCTGTACCTTAATAGCTGTTGCGAGTAATGGAACGAGCTGTGTCTGAGTGTTTGGCTTAAAACCTTCACTGTTCACATTCCTGTCCACAAGGCACAACAACACATACAAAAAGTCTTTCCTATATTAACTTCTCTAGATATAGTCTGCTTATTAACAAACAGAATAAGAAGTAATATTCACACTAGAAAGCAGTGATTTTTCAAGGCTAAACCTGTCCAAGTGGATGGCCAATGTAGGAATTCTCATGATAGGATCTCCAATCCTGACTAGCCGATGAGAATATGAGACGGAACCTGCCTTGTCTTCTCTCAGAATAACACGTCCTGCGACTGTCAAGTCACGATCAAACCAGGTGTACCATAAGCCACCTCCATATGTTTGCACACCAACCTCCAAGTATCCACCTTTGGTTATCTAATCAACAACCAACCAAAAATTCAGTCCCAAGATTTCAGAAATGCTAACCGGAATAACCCGAATCAAAAAATTCACCTTCGATACAGGCTTCAACTTCAAGCAAGGACTATCAGTATGAGCACCAATTATGTGGAATCCATTTCCAGCTACATACCTAATCAAAAATTCCAAAGATCAAAGCTTTTTACTTGCAAAGATGAGAGCTTTAACACTAGTAGAGTTCATTGGTTAAGAAAAAGAATCATACTTTTTGCCGATAGCGAAAGCAATAATAGTGGAGTAGTTTCTTGTGAAGAAGTATTTTTTGCCGGCTTCGAGTTTCCAATCATCTCTCTCGGAAACTTGTTCATACCCAGCGATTCGTAGCCGCCTCTTTGACTCATCTGCAAAATATTTTGTGTTGAAAATTGAAAAGACGAAGAATTTTGTAAAAACCCAGAATTGATTCAGAGACCAAAGATTGTTTTTTTCCCAAAGCAAAACTGAGAAAAGGACATGTGTGATTGATCGTTTACCGACGGCATGGAAAGCGGTGGGAGAAGCATTGAGGAATGAGAGGAAATCGGCGACGAGGGAGGTCATATCGGTCCTAGATTGTTCCTTCGCCATTGTTGTGGTTGTGGATCTGTCACTGCTATTGATTTTCGTTCGAGGTCGTCTTTAATTTGACTATATCGGTACAACTTTTAAGTCGAAAATACCAAAGGGCTAACGGATTTTACTGGATTTGTGTAAATCTCCAAACAACAAAGTTTTTTTTTTTTTTTTTATTAATTATCAATACTAAAAAATTTCGAAAGAAAATAATAATTAATAAATTAAATAACCGGTTCAACAAATAAATCAATAACTAATAAAAAATAAATTCTAACAACCTAAACACCAGGTTTGCAAAACAATAACTTGAAACAATAACTCAATCCTATCATCCTCATCTTCTCCCGGTCTCATTCCACGGTTGAATATTCCTGTTACCTGCATAACATTGCAATAGAGATGCATAAATATTATCATAAATACTTGGATCATCCTGCCTACAGACCATGTACGTCAATACCAGGCAATACAACAAACAATAGCAATAATAATCACATGCAGCAATAATCAATAACAGCAAACTCGCAACAGAACACTTGTGTCGATCGACACCCCACCGTGTCGACCGTCATCCCAGCTCGGTGTCAATCGACACACGACACGAGCTCAACAGTGTCGATCGACACCGTCCCGACGCTTCAACACCAAAAGCAACAAAACAATACGATAAACAGTCAAATTCATGGGATTCAACCCCCACATGGATCTAACAACACAATAACTCAAGAACAACTCAAAATCTCAATAACAAACCCTAAATCAAACAATCTCTGGCGATAAACGGACCTACAGTCACGCACTCACCTTAGAATGGATTGGAAATAACAAAGGAGATGAAACAAGGTAGAACAGCAACATATCAACTCCAAAAACTCAGAAATTCACCCCAAATCGCCTCTGCCTCTTTCTCAAACTCTGAAAAACGAAAAAGTGATTTTTTTCCTCGCGGCTACAATGTTTTCTCGCAAGAAACAGGGCTTCTTTGCCCAAACCAGACCAAACTCAGATAACTCAAATAGAACCGGTCGATTTTCCAATAACCGGTGTCGATCGACACCACTCGACCAAAACGACACTTCACTACATCAATCGACTAAACCGAAAATCGATTACAATAACCGGTGTCGATCGACACTCCTTAATTTGGTGTCGATCGACACTTGCTATTCAGAAGCGTTTTAACATACTTTCTTCGAAATGATTAAACCTTAGACCGACTGTACAACAATCAAACAAGAACAAGTACAATAAATCCTAATTTCGCACCTCAAATAGCATATGTAATCCACTCTTGAATCTCTAATGTCGTCCGATACCACTTCTAAAGCAACTTTCTGGTTCACGGATGTTACAATTCTCCCCCACTAAACTGGATTCGTCCTTGAATCCCAACACAAACGTCTCTCCGAGACCTCAAAACTCATATTTAGTCCTATATTATACGCATGTTTCTAGACATTATTACTCCTCAATACCACAATTGCAACACCACCGACACAAATGTCTATACCGTGACACCACCGTCACAAATATCTATGCCATGACACCACCGTCACAATATCTATATCATGACACCACCGTCACAATATCCACTTATGCTGAGGTAGCGACCCCCAAATATAATTATGCCTGGCACCCACCGTCGCAAAAATGTAAACACCACCGTCTACACTAAAGATACCACCGTCTCTAGACTGTATCGAGTAATAAAATATGAAACGCGTATAAATCATATGACTAAACCGTTCAATGACCCCACCGGCCAAAGAAACTTCTAATAACCAAACATGAACCCAAAAATATGAGGCAAAAACTCAATCTCATATAACTCCAAAAATGTATATCGTTCAACGAAACGAAAATACATAACCAGAAACAACAACACCAAAACCAGAAACAAGACTAGAACCACAAAGATGAAAGGAGATCACTCCACAGCCTGCTTGTCGAACCACTTTCCGAATTTCAGCTTCATCTTTGCCTCTGACTCCCAAGTCTGCTCTTCTGTGCCACTACAGTCCCACAAGACTCTCAACAATGGCACCCTCTTGTTCCGCAGAACCTTGACTCTCTTCTCAAGAATCCTCACAGGAACTGCCGGAACTGTCATGTCTGGCTGAAGATCCACTGGAATCTCAGCCACTAACTTCTCTAAAGGATGCAAACACCTCCTCAACATTGAAACATGAAGCACCTTGTGAAAGGCGCTCATAATCGGTGGCAACTCCAACCGATAAGCCACTGGCCCAACTCGCTCCACCACTGGAAATGGGCCCATAAAACGCAGACTGAGCTTGTTCTCTGCTATGAACCTGTTAGGGACCCTCAAGATAGCCATCTTGAGATAAACTTTATCTCCCACCTGAAACTCAAGCTCACGTCTGCGTCTATCTGCATAACTCTTCTGCCTATCTTGAGCCTCCTTCATGTTCAGTCTCTAGACACGGATCTTCTTCGTCGTCTCCTGAACAAAATTAGCTCCAAACATGCTGCGCTCCCCACTTGGGTCCAGCATAAGGGTGTCCTGCACGGCCTCCCATACAAAACCTCAAAAGGAGCCATGCCTATACTAGACTGAAAACTGTTGTTATAGGCAATCTCTACCAAACACAGATGATCAACCCAATGGCCACCCCAATCAAAAACAGACATCCTCAGCATATCCTCCAAGGTTTGGATAGTCCTCTCTGACTGCCCATCTGCCTGCGGATGATAAGCTGTACTCATATGCACAATAGTGCCCATCTCTGTCTAAAATACCCTCCAAAACTCTGAGGCAAATCTCGGATCTCTATCCGACACAATACTGGCTGGCACTCCATGCAGCCTCACAATCTCTCGCACAAACTTCCTAGCCAAGACAGCTGCTCCATCTGTCTTCTTGATGGCCAAGAAATGTGCTGACTTGGTCAACCGGTCCACAATGACCCAAATAGCATCAAATGTCCGTGAGATAGGCAATCCCACAACAAAATCCATAGTGATCATGTCCCACTTCCACTCTGGAATGGGCAGATTCTGCAAAAGACCACTAGGAACCTGATGCTCTGCCTTGACCAAGGAACAAGTGTTGCACCTAGCAACCCAATCTGCCACATCTCTCTTCATCCCAACCCAATGATAATACCGTTTGAGGTCACAGTACATCTTGTTCGCACCTGAATAAATCGAAAACTTACTCGAATGAGCCTCACTCAAGGCCTCCTGTCTCAACTCCTCATCTTTGGTCACATAAACCCACCCACGAACCAAGATAGTCCCATTCATTGAGATCTGATACTCAGAACCAGCTGCCCGCGAAGCATCTACCAAACTCTAATCACTCTGCTGAGCAACTCTGATCCTACTGAGTAAATCTGCCTGATCAGCTACCTCCAAACCCAAAGGCTCCTCTGAAATAGCACAAAGCCGCAATGTACTAATCTCGCTGACCAAAGACTCAACATCCCGCTCTCTAACTGAATCGCCTCTCCGCCGACTCAACGCATCTACCACCAAGTTGGCCTTACCCGGATGATAAACAATATCCAGGTTATAGTCTGCCAGCAACTCCACCCAACGCGTCTGCCTCGCATTCATCATAGGCTGAGTAAAGATATGCTGCAAACTCTTGTGATCAGTGAAGACCTACACAGAACCACCCAAAAGATAAGACCTCCAAATCTTGAGTGCAAAGACCATTGCTCCCAACCCAAGATCATGTGTAGGGCGGTTGCGCTCACTGCCCTGCAACTGTCTCGAAGCATAGGCAATCACCCTGCTCTCCTGCATCAAGACACAACCAAGACCAATGCGTGAAGCATCGATATACACCACATAAGGCTTCCCCGAATCGGGTAATGCCAACACTGGTGTACTAGTCAACATCTCCTTGAGCTTCCCAAAGCTCTCCTCGCACTCCTGCGACCACACAAATGGCACATCCTTGCCAGTTAACCTCGTCATCGACTGAGACATACTAGCAAAGCCCTTGACGAACCTCCTGTAGTAGCCTGCTAAACCCAGAAAACTCCTGATCACTGTAGCACTACTAGGTCTAGGCCAATCCTTGATAGTCTCAATCTTAGCCGGATCCGCATAAACTCCCTCTGCAGAAATAATGTGGCCAAGAAAACCCATCTCTCTCTGCCAAAAACTGCACTTGCTCAACTAAGCAAACAACTGCTTCTCACAAAGCTTCTCCAAAACTAGCCTCAAATGCGTCGCATGCTCCTATGGACTCTTCGAATACACCAAAATGTCATCAATGAAAATGATAACAAACACATCCAGAAACTCCCTGAACACGTCGTTCATCAATCTCATAAATGCCGCTGGAGAATTAGTCAAACCAAAAGGCGTGACTGCAAACTCAAAATGTTCATACCACGTCCTGAACGCCGTCTTGTGAATATCTGCCTCATCTATCAGGATCTGATGATAACCCGATGCCAAGTCAATCTTGGAGAACCAAGTAGCACCCCTCAACTGATCCAACAACTCGTCAATCCTCGGGAGTGGATACCTGTTCTTCACTGTGACTCGGTTGAGTCCTCGGTAATCAATGCACATCCAAAAACTACCATCCTTCTTCTTCACAAACAGTACCGGTGCTCCCCAAGGTGAAACACTCGGCCGAATGAACCCTTTGCTCAAAAAGTCCTCTAGCTGCTTCTTCAGCTCTGCCAACTCTGCTGGCACCATCCTGTAAGGTGTCTTCGATATCGGAGCTGTCCCGGGCTCTAACTTAATCGTGAAAGGATCTGACCGAGAAGGTGGCAACCACCCCTTCAGCGACTGAAACACATCCTCAAAATCCTGGACAACCTCAATATCGCCCAAACCCACCTCACCACTAGCCTCTGTCATAGTGATCGTCGCCAAATAGGCTTCGCAGCTTCGCTCTAACAACTGCTCTGCCTGAATCGCTGAGATCACTATACTCACTGAAGTCGGTCTCACTCCCTGAGAAATCAACTTCCCTGCATCCTGCTCAAACACAACTCTACCTCTGTAGCAATCCAGATGAACTCTGTAGAAAGATAGCCAGTCCATCCCCAAAATCACATCATACAGCTCCACCGGACTGATGACCAAATCTGCTGGCATAGACTGCCCCGCAATCTGCACATCCACTGCTCTAGCTCTGCCTGAAGTAGTCAGAAAACCACCACCGGCCACCTTGACAAAGCCCGAACACTCGCCATCGCTACTCCGAATACCGCTACTCTCGGCACGCTCCGGAGTAATGAAGCAGTTAGATGCTCACGAGTCAAACAAAACGTGAGACTCAAAACCGCCAACTAACAAGGTCCCTACACAATTCCACAAGTGTTGAGAACCTCACAACTCTATCACAGTAAAATAAGAGAACATACAACACCAAAATTCTACATCTAAGAATTTACAAGTCTGAGTCAAGAATTTTACCTCTGATCTGGCCTGACTGACTGGTCTGGCCCACCTCCAACGGAGTGTAAACACGAGATGCCCCTCCCAACTGCTGCACTGCCGCAATCTGGGACACTGGCTGCATCGCCAATGGCTGAACTGCTGCCACTGACCTCTGCTGTAAATTGGGACCCATCGGCCTGATATGCCCCGACTCTTTGCAGTAGAAGCACACTGTAGACTCCTTGGTTGCCGCCCTCTTGGGACAAGCAGCAACCTTGTGATCCAAGCCCCCACAACCAAAGCATCCTCCTCAACTCTGGCTACTAGCAGATATCTCATATGCTCTCCTCTTATGGCCCTGCGTAGGCTTGCCGCCCCTGCCAAAACCAGAACCAAAACCTCTGCGATGCTGTTGATGCTGCTGCTGGCCCCTAGACTGGGTAGCAGGAACAACCTCAGCTGGTACAACTGCTGAGCTCAGCGGCTCACGCAAATCCTCCTCAGTAGAAGCTGCTAGCTCTACTAACTCCGCTCTAGTGTGGTACATACCACCTCTGCACTGAGTCCTGACATCCTTCCGAAGCCCCTGCAAGAACCTCTGCAACAGGGCCCGCTCACCAACCAACTCACAGCCGGTATGAACCACCAATCTGCAGAACTCTGCATCGTACTCCCAGACTGACCTCTCACCCTGAGTCATTCCCAAAATCTCAACTGAAGCCTGTCTCGCGCCTCCTGCGGGAAAAACTTGTAGTTGAACTACACGACAAAGTCAACCCAAGTCCATAACGCCCTCCGGGTCCTAGCAGACCTCCACCACAAATGTGCATCTCCACTAAGGTAGTGCACCGCAATTTGTACCTGAAACTGCTCAGGACACTGAACAGACTCGAAGTTCCGCTCCAAC
>OVBJ01003104.1:0-13729 GCA_900406535.1 Noccaea bulbosa
ATTCTTTTATCAGTAATAGGGAAACATATATATACAAATAACCCGCGCGTAACGCGGGGTTTACCCTAGTGGTAAATAAATTGGGGATAAAATGGTGAGTGGAAAAACGTGGCGCCCCTAAACGTGGAAAGTATTGATAAGAGACATCTCAACCACTAAACTAAAAAAACCTTTCGGAAAATTGAAAATAAAAGATGTTTTGACTATACCTTTGGTGATCTATACCTTTTTTTCTTAACTTTGGTGGATTAGTCTTTATATGAAATTAAAATACAAATATACCCTAACTTATTAGAAACTAGAAATTTTCATTTACATATATTTATATATATATATATATATAAATAACAAAATATATACAAGTTAGGGTTATTAATTATACGATATCTTCACCGTTTCAGCCTATATCCTGAAAGTTTGTTAGGTTTTTATTTGCTGATTATCTCTCTCGACTCTATCTTCCAATAGTTAAAGGTAAAAAATTTCTACTCTTTTGAAGTTTTTGCACCATTCCTTCTCATATTTGTATCCAAAACCCTGTAATTTTATGTATAGCGATCGGTTTGAGAGCCTCTTTGATTAGTCCGATGTGCGTCGTCGTCGTACACTCGTATATGAAGCTGAACGACGGACCGATCGTTTGGGGAATTAGACCGATCGGTCTTTTTATTTGTAGACATTGTCGAATGAGAGAAGACAACACTAGACGGATCGGTCTTCTGAACAAACCGATCGGTTTTGTTGTTCAACCTCAGACAAGCATTCTTCATTTTTTTTTGGCAAATTCAGATCATCCTCTTTATCACTAGAATCATGTGGCTCCTTATTCAAATTAACTCTAGGCTTGAACGTCACACAGCGTTATCGTAGCCTTCTTTGTTAAATACTCCACCAAATTTCTCAATTGCCGATCATTTCTCATAATTACTGGCGGAGATTCCATGTTAGTGAACAGGTCACTAGGTAAATAACTTAACTCCACCATAACAAAACCATGATCTACTCCATAGTCTTCACATACCATCATCTTAAGCTCTTCAAGAGTAGTAGTGGATTCCAAAGTAAGCAATATACCACAATTTTCTTTCTCGACGATAAATCTCCATTCATTGTTCTGAAACGATTTCCATACTCCAGAACTTGCGTATATGTGCACCATTCTCACCTGTGACAGACAAGAAATGTAATAAGGTGAACAATAGTTTCTGATCAAGATAGACCGATCAGTTTGAAATACAAACCGATCGGTTCACATTCAGAATCGATTGGTCCATGCATGGGAGCGATCGGTCGACGATGTTTCTCGAGTTCGTGAACCCAGATTATGACCGATCAGTCCCACACAGAAACGATCGGTTTGACGCTATTTATTCCTGGCCAAATCGGCTAAAAACATCTGTAAACCTAACGATATATATGCTATACAGCATTAGATAAACCCAGATAAACTACTCTTCGAAGAACAAATTAATAGAAAAACGCGAAGAAGGAGACGAATGAAAAGCAATTGCTTACAAGTTGGAGAAAGGAAGAGATACGATTCAGCAGAAGATGTGAAGAAGAGGTGAGGTCTGAGATGTTGAGATTACCAAGGAGGGGATGAAAGAAATGTTTGGAAAAGAAAAGAAATGTTTACAAAAGAGATATTGACATAGATTCTTTTGGGATTTGATTACCTAATAAGAAATGAGATAGAATGTGCATTCTAAGTTTTTTAGAACATGTACAAACTTTAGAATTTGAATTCTTAAAATCATAGAAGACGCATGCTAAATGTTTTAGAATATGTACAAACGTTAGAACACGGATTCTAAACATTTTAGAACGTAGAAAACGCATTCTAAAACTTTTAGAATATGTACAAACTTTAGAAAATACATTCTAAAATATATGTTGAAGCGTTAGATGTTGGATTCTACAAAATTTAGAACGTAGAATGCAGATTCTAAATTTTTTAGAATATGTATAAATGGTAGAACATGGATTCTTAACATTTTAGAATATGTTAAAACGTTAGAACACATATTCTAAAACATTTAGAATGTCGAATGCGGATTCTAAAAAAATTAGAACAAAAATTAAATATTTTTTATTTCAAAAAAAATAAACCACATAAGATCAAAAAAATGTCACTATACTATTTTCAATTTTTAATATTTTTATTTATATCTTCCTGATTAATTATTATAATATTTTATATAAGGTTAGTTTTGTCAAAAAATGGACAAAATACTAAAAGGTGTAGATCACCAAACATACATTTAAAACGTTTTTTATTTACAATTTTTCCAAAATTTTTGCAATATGGCGCCCCTAAAATAATTATAAACTTTGGTGCCTAAAGCATTGGGCTTTACATGCTTTAGCCCTGGGCCGGCCCTGCTTGCAAGTTACCGGTCAAGAGAGGTCTCTACCTGTTGCTGTATACGTATTAGCAATGGTCAGGGTAAACATAATTCTTTCATTCGCTCGGTACTTCAGCTGTAAACAAAACCAAAAAGTGTATAATGATAATATTAATACCATAGTCAGTTACAATAACTATTTTCAAGTGTTTTCTTTCGTAAGCTGTCAAAATAAAGTGTATAAAGCAATCACATTACAAAACCTTTTCAGTTTTAGATAATTAAATGTATATAGATACTTAGAACGTAAGGCCTATTAGCTCAGTTGGTTAGAGCGTCGTGCTAATAACGCGAAGGTCACAGGTTCGATCCCTGTATAGGCCATTTTAGTATTATAACTGACTTGTTTTTTTTCCATATATTTACTAGTGAACATTACAACACATGTTATCTTTCCCGCCGCTCAAAACAAGTATGTATACGTATCTTCTATCTTATACAAGTACAAGCATTCTTGGTAAACAAAGAAAAAAAATCCTTGATTCTGTCACCTCAAAAACCTCTGCTTCAAAACATTTGACTCAAAACTATAAATTCACATACAATATATACAAAAGCCAAGATCCGGAACCTAACAAAGTTCCCTTGTTAGATTTTCATCCGTTAAAAATGTTGATGGTTTAGTGAGTGATAAAATGGTAGAGACCATAAGCTTTCTGTCAATAGGCTTAGTGAGATAAGCATCCATTCCTACCTCCAAGCATTTGGCTTCATCAGAAGACATTGCGTGAGCCGTCAATGCAACGATTGGGACGTGAAGCTCTGTCCCGATCTCTGCTCTTCTAATAGCCTTTGTTGCCTCATATCCATCCATTTTTGGCATCTGCAATGAGAATTCAGAAATGTAATGTCTTAACAGTTCTGAGTTTGAAGTAAAAATGTGTGTGACTGAGATGGGAATATGATTTGTACCTGGCAGTCCATTAAGATCAAGTCATAAAGTGAGGAGTTTCTTAAATCACTCTGCGGATTTGTGATGGTGTTTTCTTCTTCTGACGGTTTGTTGTGTTCTTGAGTTGGATCTTGCGCATTGATGGATCTGTAGTTGAGGGCATCGACTGCTTGTTGTCCATCCCAAACCGCAGTTACAGTTGCTCCCATTTTCTCAAGCATTATGGTGGCTACTCGTTGAAGGACCGGTGTATCTTCCGCTAGCAAGATCCTTATACCTTGAAGAGACTTCTGATTCTTTCCATCCAAAGCAACTCCTGAATACAGCCGGTTACTTCGATCTTTCCAATCTTGTTCTTCTTCTTGCTTTTTCTTCTGAGTCGTACTTGCTGCAGATGTTGTTGAGTCCTCATCGTTGCTTTTAGTTATGTCAAGGAGGTAGTTCTTAAGCACTGGAGAATGCAACGTTCTTGGTTTCACAGATTTATCGCCGGAAGTCTCAGAAGAATCATCGGAGCTGCATGTGTCAAACTGTGTTGGATCGATCTCTAAACAGTAGTGAGACTCATCACTTCCGTTTCCTCTGTTACAGAACCCTCTCTTCCTGTTTTTGATCACAGCCTCAAGAATCTGTATCATTTTGGCCTTGTACAAGGGTTTGTTAAGCATCATGACATGCCCTTTTCGTCTGAGCTCTGTTTTGACTGTATTGGAGGTGTCATGCTTCAGCAGCCAAGCGAACTTTGCTTTCCCTGAGAATCTGTCGAGGTAGTTAAGCTGTTCTTTCCATATATCTGTGGTGAGATCAAGAACTCCGATATCAACAACTATGACGAACACAGGGTTCTTGATTTCTTGTATATTCGAAAGCTCTGCTCTCAGTGATTCGGCGATGTTGTGGTGCGAGTCAAAGCTGTTGTCACGGCTTCCTGTCTCGAAGAGGTCTCTAATGACCTGTGTCAGCTCGTTCCAGTCCGATGCTTCAACGGTCGCAATGCCGTGTTTACGCAGCCACTTTGATTGGATCATTCTTGCTGTGCTTCCAGACATTGCAAGCAAAACCTGTTGCATTCAAAACCAAATAACACACGCTCACAAACACAGAAGCTTTAACCAATGATCCACTCGTATTGATTACTTTCTCGGATGCTACATACCACGAGACCGTACTTGGAGAAATCTGGCTGGCAGATTTGATCCGCATTGTCAGGAATACTCAGAATCAAGTATAGTCTCATGATAGTCCCTAAGCCATTCTTCTGTACTATTTTGATATCTCCACCCATCTTATTTACCTGTAACATTACATAGTAAGGTTTCAGATGATTTTATTTTCTCTACGAGTCATGAAACTATAAACTTCCAGTGACTTGACTAACCAAGTTTCGCACGATGCACAGTCCAAGACCAGTTCCTCCGTGCCTGAACAAATATAAGACCAGTGAGGTTGAAGATTCAAATAACAACATAGTTTTGCTTTTACATTCACTGTGTGCACTTACGTCCGAGTGGTAGAAGGGTCAGCTTGCTCAAAGCTCTCAAAAACAGAGTCCCATTTGCTTGGATCTATTCCTGCAGAAAAGATTTACACAATAAACTGATTTTCAGATCACGAATGAAGTGAATAGCGAAGGGTAATATAATTAAGGAAATCAAGTGTCATACCACATCCAGTGTCATCAACCTCAAACCAAAGAACCATTTTGTTCTCGTTCTTGCAAGACTTCAGCGAATGATTCCTGTGGTGCACCAGTTTCGTCTTCAATGGAGCCCATGGTTTCTTTCTTTCAACAGTTAAACTCATCTCATCATGTAGAGAATTCATGTTCTCACACCAGCCACGAAGAATAATGTGACCCGCTGCAAAGCAAACCATCATTTTAAGATAAGCAATGCATCTCTCTTATGAAAAAGAAGAGCAGATGGTTACAAAAACTTACTACTTGTAAACTTTATAGAATTGCTTATAAGATTTGCAAAGATTTGAACAAGTCTTGCGGAATCCCCTCGGACTAATGTTGGCATATCATCTGCGGAAGGAGAAAACAGAACCCGAGGTTTCGTTTTAACGAACATTCATCATTGGCTTTCTAAAATATAAAACCGAGTCATACCGGAGAGGTCTAGAACTGTCTCTACATTGTGGTTAATACACTGCACTGAGAACATGTCAACAAGTCCTTCGAGTTCTCGTCCCAAATCAAACTCAGCTTCTTCAAGAACAAGCTTTCCCGACTCAACCTAATGTGCGGAAAAGGAAGAAATCAGAGGACAGTGTGTAGCTGCTAGTTACATGAAACAGATAAATGTTTACTCTTTATATATCAAAACAAAAATAAGATTTTGTCTTGTAATTTGTGACCTTGCTCAAGTCCAGTATGTTGTTGAGAAGCCGGAGGAGAGCTGTAGAGCACTTCCTGATCTGAGTGACTGTTGCATATTGCTCATTTGAAAGACAATCATCCGATATTAGAATATCTAACAATCCAATCACAGCAGCCATAGGTGTCCTCAACTCATGGCTAGAATGCAGAAAAAAAATGCCAAAAAAACCCCATTTCAGTATCTAACACTAAGAATGTTACACAATCGAAAGAAATCAGATTCAGTGATGGACCAACCTCATATTAGCCAAAAACTGGCTTTTGTAGTTGCTTGAAGCTTCAGCTCTTCTTCTAGCATCCAGTTGCCTTATCAGCTCTGCTCTTAGTTTCATCTCCTTTGAAACTCCATTTGTGAGGATTAAAATGCAGACACATCCAATAAAGAATATGCAGACAGAAGCAGAAATCAGTATAACCAAAGTCTTGAAGGCTCTTTCATCCACTTTCCCCATTATAAACTTTCTGGGAATAATGACAACACCTACCTGCAAAAATGCATAAAACCGAAAATCAAACAACTTGACTCTGGAAATTCAATAGAAATCCTAATAGGGAAAACTTACAATTGGAAGTCTCTTGAGATTGAGCAAGAAGGAATCAAGGTAATATTGTTGGTCACCAAGCCTTGCATTCTCAGCATGAACAACGTGAGGGCGGTTACGCCCATAAGTTTTCTCTAACCACTGAGCTCCTGCCTTTATAGCCCACTCCTCTGAATCAATGGCTTTCATTAGCTGAGGCCCTTTTGATGTATTCGTTAAAAGAGGACCACTTGTGGAAGTAGCAAGCAAGTATCCTTCTTGAGATGTCAAATAAATATGTCCACCATGGACTTCTACAAGATCTCTCATCAACTGCCCTACACTGTAAAGTGCAGTTGTCACTCCCACAACAGCTACAATACTCTCGTTTGAAGCATCAAAGACCGGTAAAGCCGCTGAGAGAAGCGGAGAATCCATGTATTTGCTCACTGTCACATGCCAAGAAGCTTCACCATCGGGCACTTGTGAGATTCCTGCGATACTGATGAGATCGTCTGGAGGGATTTGATGAGGCTTTCCTATTCTAACCCCTGTTATTGGATCAAGCTGTTGCTGGTACCAAATGGCAGACATGTTCCCGTGTATTGTCTGGTTGTTCCACCCATGCCCCAGTGACATTTTCACATCATCAAGACCTGTTTCACTGATCGAATAGTTTTTCAGATCGGAGAAGATGTAGAATGTGTTGCTACTTGCTGGATCTCTGTGGAAAGCCTGGACAAATCCGTTTCTGTAGCTTATTGTTATGGCATTTAGAGCTTTGGCACTAGCAAACAGAGCCCATGTCACATCCTTCATTGCTTGATACATCTGAGTAAAGTTTAACAAAAAAGAATAGTTAAATCATCTCAAAAATCAAACATAGGACCACAAAGAAATGACTTTGAAAACAGAAAATGAAACCTCAACAAGTTCTTCTTGAGTTGTTGGCTTATCATATTTCTTGATGACATATTCAGAGAGCTTGACTTGAGCAGTTGTTAGCTCAGACGTGGTGTTTAAAACGCTCCACATCCGTAATATTGGACGCTGAAGAAGCTCATATCGAAGACCATATGCTAAAGTTTGAAGGGACTGCTTTGTATAAACCCTTGTGAAATGCCATGTTAAAATGGTTAAAAGCCCAATCAGAATCGCTAGCATCACCTGCACACACACACACACACCCCTCTCAACTTACAGAAAGCTTCAACCTTTATTATCAAGTGATTAGTTGTAAAGTTTGATCATAAACTAAACATGCCAAATCAGAGTAACTTCAAGCTGACTTAGATGAAAATCAGAGAACAAAATTGAGTTTGAGAGAGCAAAGTAACCAAAACTAACCATTATAGCGAGGCGAACAACAAAGACACTGTAGTAAGATGACAAACAGTGACTACTTGCGTATTGAAACTGTTCTTGCTCGACATCTCCACGCAGAATCCTTCTCTCTCTTGGCATCTCTGACTTACTTCTCCAAGGGGTAACCCATTCAGACATTTTATCGAACATCTTGCTCATCTTCTTCCTCGAACCCATTGGAGAATCAGGAAGATTCTCAATACTCACTGAGAAGCTATCTCCTCTCATGTTTGTTCAGAAATGAAGACACATGTTGGGTCTTTGTTGTTGTGTTGTTGCTGTTGGTGGCTTTAGGTGCTTTGCTTTGTTTAGTGGAAGCTTAATGACTAATACTGCTTCTTGTGTCACTCCCCACTTTTTGATCAATACCCCCCCAAAAAAAAAGTTTATTATTTTAGTAGAAAAATGAGAAACCCATGAGCCATTATGAAAAAAGTGCAAAGCTTCAAAATTAAGATAGACTGGAGAATGGAGAAGGAAGCAAGATTGTTTCAATTTATATAGAGAATATACAGAAAGATGAAATCTTTCTTCTTTTCAACGAAATCGAAGAAACGGAAAAAGCAAGATTTGGGGAAAGTGGTATGCGATTGATGTTCGAATTTGGCCTGTGGGAAGGTGTAGAAGGTAAAATGGCCAATATTATTTGGCTTCAGGTCCACAGAAAATACAGAGGATGTACGGATTTGAAAGGAATTTTCCAAATTTTTATATTTTTAAATTTTAATAAAGAAGAAGAAAAAAATGTAGTGAAGAAATCAATTAATATATTTTATTGAAGGACCTAACTTTGAGTTGTCTCTTTCTCAGAAGGTTTTAAAGATTTGTGCTTTGTGATTTGCTGTTTAGAGTTTTGTCTTTTACTTTTAGTCAGTTATTTTTCTATTTGTTCGTTGTTTTTAGAAGTTTCTATTAGTCACTTACGATCAATACAGGGGGTGGGCATTTCGTTTTTCAATTCTGTTCAGTTGATTTGTTTTTAATAAATTAAATTCAAATTTGAACTATTTCGGTTTGGTTTGGTTAGTTAACAGTTTGATTCATGAGTAGTGCTGATATATATAGCTCGTTAACAGTTTAATCCGGTTCGTTTTTTCGTTTGTTCATGACTTTTTCTAGAAAAGTTACCTCTATACATCTATAATAATATATAAAAGATTCTAAGGTTAAATTGCCATTGTTGAAAAGAAAAGAAGAATTGTCATCATATAACGGTGATGATTAATTTTGACCAAAGTTAAGTAAGAATCTGTTGGAGCTTCATGATCAAGTAACAAATCTATAAAGCAAAGTCGGTGATATTAACGACCCGAGAATTTGGTAAAAAAAGTAACAAATGTTATATATAACTCCTCTTTTATAATTAAATTCAGATATCTAAAGGTGTTTTGTATTGTTTTATTTTTAAGGTATTCTCATTTGAGATATTTGTTTGATTTTTCTTTGTGTTGATGTTCGAATTTGCAATCAGTTTATCTAAATTGGCTAAAATAATTGTTTTTTTTTGCTAACTCAACTGAGTCAGCTACACTCTTCTCAGTTCTCAGTGTCTGAAATTCAAAATCTGTAAGGTATCTCTTATTTTTTTTTTTTTTTTTTTTGGACAACGAAGGTATCTCTTATATATTTACTTTTTATGTATAGAAAATTAGAAACATACTCCGAGTTTGAAATCTAAATCTGATAGTAGAATTTCGTGTGTCATTTGTGTTTAAAGCAAGATTCAAATCTAACTTTAGCATCAAATCAATAACAAATGAGATCACAATCCAAAGGAAAAAGATTTGAAATCTAGAGAAAATCTCAAAAGGGGCTATTAAGAAGACTTAAGGTGAATGGTAATGATGTCTACTTAAAAAAAGAAATGTGCATGCATGGTCAGTGAAACTTGTAAAACGTTAAATCCTCTTATAAGCATTGCACTTAATTTTATATACATATATACGGATATGTATAGATATGATTTAATATAGTCTTCTGATAACATTGTGTGCTCTTTGGTCATTAGTGGTTGTGGAGACAAAGCCACAAAGGGCAAGTTGATCATAAATAATCAACTTGTGGGATATATATACAGCTTTTTAATAGTAATACGCATATGCATACTAATCTAATTAGTTAGGTTTAGAATGGTTTATGCTCTAAACAATATTCTAGTTAGTTGATAACGCAAATGATAGAGATCTTTGCTGCATAAGAGTTATTAACCATTAACGGCGAAAATGACAATACGAATTACTGGAATAAACAAATATGTCGTTGTCTTATATGTCAAAGACTGTAGAGTGTAGACTCTTTGTTTACTTGTAGACGGTATATTTCATGTTGTGACACATTTGAGAAAATTCTCTAAGATATAGCGATGTAAGCTCAAACATATCCTGAACGAAGCAAACTCGTCCAAGCAAATCGAATTCCAAAAGAATAGACTATTCATTGAAAACGTCTTATTGGCAGTAATTCTAGTGGTAGGTTCCTACAATTAAAAGAGGCCAATGGAACGTAAAATGTTGAAACATTGACTTATCAAAAAAATTGACAGTTTTAATTTGAATATTTTCGCACCACATGGTTACTCCGGTCTTCTACCACATTTGATGAACGCTATTGCCAACAATTTATATTTCTTACTAGTAAGATAATCGTACATATGTTTGAACGAAACTATTTTGAAAACATAATTAAGATAGTAAAGGACTGACAAACATCTAAAAACAGTAGTTCGATTCTTGTTTAAAAAAAAAAAAAAAAAAAAAAANGAACTCGGACAAAAAATAAAGTGAAGATACTGGAAGCATATATATATATATATATATCTTATACAATAAGAGGATAAGATTAAGTGGTACAAAGCACTTAGTAACCATTGGTGGTTTTGACACTTACAGGGCATTTGATTCGATTTTCTCTTCAGTTCATCAGGCCCTTTTGGTTCTACATTTCTATTTCATAAATTCATGTGTGGACCTCACCTATGTGTACGAGTGTATCTATATAAATCATGATTTTATATTTTCCGTAATTTCGTAACAGATTCTAGGAAATAGACTAATCTCTTGGGTTTCTTGAATCAGATACGAATATATTAAAGATTTTCTGAATATATAATAGTTTTAACTTTTATATATTTTACGCTTTAGATTGTTGTTTCCATATTTGGACGACAGTTGTATATCGAAACTATCAATGTTCAAGAATCAAAATAAAATATTAGGTATTTGTCGAATGTGATCCACTACTCTAGCATCTAGAAACTAGAACATATATATCACCATCTATGCGATTCTATGGACTAGGTTTTTTTTTGTTTGGGTTAATTAATTTCTCTTTTGGCCATGATTGTTATATTGATTCCATAGCGAAAACACAAACTCAAAACTCGCGAAATGATGATGATTGTAAACTTTTTTAAAAAAAAATTGAAATTATTGAGCTATCCTTGGTTAAAAGACAGATATAAAAATTAATCACAAAACAATACATTTATAATTAAGTTTTAATGTGTCTTCTTAATATGTGTGAAATGTCTAGAAATATATATCTTGGGAGGAATGGAGGGAGTATGATTCTGTACCTCTCAACAATTCAACATTACATGATCCAATGTTATATATAAAAAAAAAAAACATTACATCATCCATGAATTTGTAGGACTGTTGTATTATAAAAGCATGATAAAAAAAAAAAAAAATCGTTGCCTGCTAAAAACAAAAAAAAACTAGATGGGTTTGAACTTCGAAGAGTACAATTGTTTTCTAGTTTTTCGAAAGCCCACGAATTGGCCCAGTGGGTTTATACGTGTCATCACCAACGAAATCACTCCGACACGACAATGTAATGGTTTGGTCCCAACGTTATCCACCACGTTAGGAAGAAGAAAGAAATCAGTGGAAACAGGTTTAAAAGAGTTTTCGAAGCTTCACCTTACATTCAACAATGGCGACAATATCAGATCTTTCACAGGATTTGGCAGAGGAGATTCTCTCTAGACTTCCGCTGACATTTCTGAGAAAAATTCGATTCACTTGCAAAAAATGGAACGATCTATCCAAGCATGGGAGCTTTACGAAGAAGCAAATCAGTGTCGCAAAGAAGAGGCAAGCGAAGGACTGTCAGGCGATGGTCATGGTGATGAATTTTAGGGTTTATCTAACGAGCGTCAATCTCCTTGGAACTGGAAGCAATGTTTATCCATCAATAAAGCGACAAGGTACACTCATCGGCCTAAACGATGCGAATCGTCGAGTCGATATCTCTACAGTGTTTCACTGCGATGGTTTACTCTTGTGCATCACCAAAGACTTGAGCTCTAGGCTTGTGGTTTGTAACCCTTACTTAGGGCAAACAATGTGGATCAAACCCAGAAATTCTTATCACGAAATGGACAGTTACGCTCTGGGGTACGACAAATCGCTTCGTAGCTACAAAATCCTGAGGTTTGTGGATTACGCAGAGGACCAGATCTGCGAGTTTGAGCTCTACAGTTTGGAGACTAGTTCATGGAAGGTTCTTGATGTCACTCCTGACTGGGACTTAGGGCCTCATCATCCCCGTGGCTTGTCTCTCAAAGGCAATGCTTACTGGTATGCTAAAGAGGAGGGTGACTGGGTTGCAGGGGACGATGTTCTTGATTTCTTGATCTGTTTTGATTTCACAAGAGAGAGATTTGGACCGCGTTTGCCTCTTCCGAATGGTCACACTTCTCGTGCTTATAGTGATGCTACTGTGACTCTCTCAAGTTTTGGAGAAGATCAGCTTGCGATGTTGTTTCAGTGCAAGTTTACGTTTTGGATTAAGATTTGGGTTACGAGTAAGATTGAGCCTGAAGATGCGTCCTTCTTACCGGTTAATATGATACCACTCACTGGTCATGAGTATTTGGCCAACGCTGGGAGTTTCTTCATGGACGAGAAGACAAATATCTTGGTGGTTTCTGGTAAAGTCGTTGGTTATGCCCCTCGATGCATAGCTCACGTCGTTGGGAAGTTGGGACACTCCATAAAAGTGGATGCCGGCGAGCTTTCAGACCCGAGTTGTTGCCCAGTTGTGTGCTCTTATGTTCCAAGCTCTGTGCAAATCAAGCAGGTCCTAAGCTGATTATCAACATGGCTTCTCTCTGCTTCTCTTTGACTTTGTTTTGTTCATCCTTTATATTATGTCCAATGGATATTGAATCAAATTACTGCTTGTGATCTCTCCTTTGGCCCTTTCCAAACAAAATCTTTGAAACAGCCAAATGCATCTCGAAATTTAAGAAATAAAAACCTATCAAGGAACGAACATAACATTTCAACAGGTATCAGTATCAGTGCGTTACATAACATCATATGATTCTCAAAGAAACACAAAAACACACTTCACAAACAACTAATCCAAACCCAAACCTCTTTTTGAGTTTTACTTTTCAATACAAACAAGCAGGACCAATAGGTGGTCCTGTTTTCTTGCTTCATCTGGAAACCCTTTTAACTAGGCTTTCTTTTGAGAAGCTGCAGATTTAATGGCGGATTTGGCAAGCGTGGAAGGCTTGAGGACGCTCTTAGGGTTAATAGCCTTTCTGATTTTGAAAGCAGCCCATGCTGTCCCAAATACATGTCCTACTGCCTCAAGCCCTTCGTTTGTCGCCTCGGCCGCTTTACCACCATGCCTGCATATATAAATTACATCTCTTCAATCTCCAAAAAAACAGAGTGATTATAATTCCGAATACTCTCAGTTATACTTACCTGTGATCAACAAGTTCGGTTGCAACAGTGGACGACGTTGACAGGACGTTCCTTCCAGCAACTTCAGCAGCATCACATACCTTATCTATCAAAAAAACAAGAAATCTAAAGATAGCCTCTTACAGTAGTTGGGATAAGTATCATGTTAGATGTTTAGATTACGGTTAGGTGTTTAGATTAATGGGTTCTGGTGTTTTATTTATTTATGAATTGGGCTTTCATAGTTTAAGTGTTTTCCTTTTTACATTAGGGTTATGCCTAAAGTTGTATCAAGACCTATATAATGGTTTCTATTGATTAATAATAACCAGGCCCCAAGAATTAACCTTAATCTCTAAGAGAGGATTAGGGTTAAGAGGGAGCTAAGCTTTTACATCTCTCTTAACTCGTGTGTGAACAAAGGTTCATATCAATTTGGTATCAGAGCCACTCGATCC
>OVBJ01003105.1:0-13726 GCA_900406535.1 Noccaea bulbosa
CATTGCTTTGAAAGACATTAAACAATGAAGGTGAAACACAAAGAAAGTGCAATAGCTCACACCCTTACATGCCAAAAACAAACATAATTTCAACTT
Source organism: Noccaea bulbosa (assembly GCA_900406535.1). NCBI lineage: Eukaryota > Viridiplantae > Streptophyta > Magnoliopsida > Brassicales > Brassicaceae > Noccaea > Noccaea bulbosa. The sequence continues at coordinate 97 of OVBJ01003105.1, forward strand.
CTTACTTTTTGTGACAAACCTTATTACATTGCTTTATTAAACATGCATGTTAAAAACAAACAAAAATACGCTACATAACACGAGTTGGCAAAAACAATTATTTATTTACACAATCTCATAAAAACACAAAAAGTTAATAACATCAATCAACAAAATTTAAGAAACCATAACCCTCGCGTAGGGCGGACACGCCCCTAGTGTAAAATTATAGCGAATTCAGATAAGTAACCATCATCTGAAATTCATTTGAATGCAGGATCTTTTTTGCTAAGCTTGTGTTTTTTTTTTTGTCATCCATTGGAAGGTTGTGGAATCGCTCTTGACATCAAAAGTTCAGATTCATGGGTGATGGTACTCCTAGGAGACTAAACATATTGCCTGACCACTTTAGTGTTCCTAGTCCCACCACGGAAGCTGCTCAAGACGATTCTCCATCATCTTCTCAGCCAAGAGACGATATTTCTCTGAGGTAGCTTGAGTTAGCACATAGAAATATGCTAGAAAAGCGGAATCTTTTTGAGTTAACATGGATGATATTTTAGGTGCTTTTTGTTTAGCATAGGTCTCAATCTCATAGCGAGTCACGGACTCGCAGGAAACTGACAAAAGCAGCACTTATGTTGAATCTGTTCACTCTTCGCCGTCTGCCTTGGGTCTCAGATGGTCAAGAGAAGGTCCCATTCTCACCACCTGTCTTGTTTTCGCTTAGTTTGATAGGTTTTCTTCTGATCACCGAGCATTCCCTTATTGGCAGGTAGAGCTATCAGCAGCGGAGTTAGAATCACTCAAATCAGAACTTTCTGAGTTAGAAGAAAGAGAATCTTACCTCAAAGCTCAGTAAGTCATATGCTCAGATTGTCATATGCTCAGATCAAAGCTGCATCTTCTTTGACGTTTACTCTTACATAGGCTGGAACATGTGGATGAAGTCTTGCGCTCTGCCCGTTTGTCCGGCTACTTGTTTATCCGAAGCGTAAGCTCCTACTCTGAAACTACTTATCATGTTTGATCCACAAGACTCACAGAACTTAGAAATTTGCCCCCTTTTTACTTGTTTAACTTCAGCGTTCGGCAGCTCTTCCTGGTGAACCACCTCCGCTAGACGATGCAAAAGTAGACGACTGGTTTCCTCGGTTTGTTGTCCTTCAAGGCGCTTGTCTTTTCTTCTACTTGTTATCAACAGGTAACTTCAGTTTCAACTTTTACAATCTTTGCCTCAAATGTGTGTATATTCCTTCCTCTTGTAATGTCTCTCTTGAAACTCTCTGTTTCAGACTTAAGCCCTCAAGATTCGACATTGGTAGCGGATATTGTTGAAGTTGGCTCGTTACCAAGCTACATGAGAGAATACGATGGAACTCATCATTGCTTTTACATTTTGACACGTCAAGGTCTTAGATTTGAGTGCTCAGCACTTCTTAAACACAGGTTAGCCATGTAGATAATCTTGAACACATAGGTTCGTTGTTGAGAGATCCTGCGTTGATCTTCCTGATTTCAGGTGGATTCTTGGTTGTCGGTATTGCACATTGATTGCAGGCCTGAACCAGAAGAAGAAAGAGTACCAAATGGATCAAGCCAAAGCGACACAGTAAATTGAAGATTTGTTGTTCACTGCTCTGTATAGTTTTCATTTCTATGTATATAAAATGCTTCTTTGAGATTTAGTAGAATTCACATCATTGACTAAAACATCATATGTTGCTTTGTTAAGAAATTAGTTGGTGAACTGAATTGATTTTGGCACACGAAGAGCTTCGAAGCTTTGATTTTAGCACATGAAGAACTCCGAAGCTTTGGACAAAGGACAGGAAAAAGTAAAGGAACAAAAAGCGAGACAACATCGTGTCTTCCTGGGGTTTTGGGCAACAACATCGTGTCGTCTTGGAGTTTCTAACTTTTGTGTATAAATGGTTAAACCTTTTTCTTTATTGGTGTCATTACAAAAATCCTCAAAACTCTTAAATCTTTTTCTCACAAGATATCAAAAAATAATTTCCCGGTTTGTAAAATATTATTAGAAAAATTCAAAGTCACATTTTTTCAATGATTAAAAAATCGGACCGGACCGGTTTGAGTTTATTGAAAAACCGTATTTGTAATTAACCCAAACGAACCGGCAAAAAACCGGTCAAAACCCGGAACCCGGCCGGTTTGGTCGAATTAGCAAACCCGATTTTGTTGTTATGCACCCTTAAAAACCCGATGTTGCTTCCTGTTTATCTGGTAATCTCAAGTGTTGACGACATTTTTTTTGTCCATTCCAAGCTTAATCGAACTGTTTATATTCATGAAAGTCAACGATATTTTGTTTTTCACAGTCACATTATCCTTTTCTGTTGATTTTCTCTAATCAATTTCGATATTGTTAAGAAGGAAAATTGGAATAACTATTTTGCAGAAACAGAGTAAAGACTAAAGAGGAAGGAGCAAGAAGGAGAAGAAAGAGGGAGGAGATGGGCGGCGGCTGTTTAGAAAGAAAAAAGTAGGGTTTTATCATATAAGTAAATTACGTTTTGTTTATTGAATATACATTTAAATATTATTTTAATTGTCATATATATATATATATATATATATATATATATATTAATAAAATAAAATAAAATAAAATAAATAATTAGAACCGGTTGGACCGGATTAACCCATGACCCAATGGTCTTTCGTTTTGTCTTCGGGTCCCATTTTTAAAACATTGCATTTTTTAGTGTTTAGTTTAAAAAACACTATAAGCCCTACGCCCTAACTATTGATTAAAAAAAACTCTAAGCCCTAACTATTGTAACACACAATCAAATTGTAAAAATTGAAGATTTTTTATATAATAGTTTGTTATAGCGAAATGTGACAATTTATTTTTTACAGTTTTATTTTTGTATACCGATGAAAACTTCATTTTTTATTAATAGTTGTAGTGTAGCATGACAATTCATTTTGAAATTTGTATTGTAGTTTCTTGAGCATACATCCAACTTTATATAATAAGATATTAGAAAAAAAAATTAAAATGGACAAAACAACAAAGTCATTGTAAAAATATTTAGTAAGAATGATGAGCATAATATACTGTATATAGTTAATATTTAATACAAAAATAATAATTAATTCATTGATAGATAAGGTAGATATTAACTTGGTCGAAGATATTTAGTAAGAATAATGAGCATAATATATATGTATTCAATCTTTAATTCAATATAAAAATTTATTTAATTAATAGATAGGGTAAATATACTTGGTCAACGTAAAACTGCTTAGTACCCCTTCCGTTTTTTTTACTTACCGTTTCAGAATTTTTCACAAATTAAGAAACTAATCAGATATATTGGTTTATCCTTATTTAATACATTATTTTGTTTAATATAACTAACAAGTTAAAAGAATATGGATAAAACTGGAAAATATATCATAAATATATATTGAAAATGCAATACGACAACTGAAAGAAAACAGAAAAATAAGTTCAAAACGACAAATAAAATGAAATGGAAGGAGTAAGAATTATGAGCCTAATCTATATAGTAAATATTTAATTAAAAAATTAATTCATTGATAGATAAGGTATATATTAATAAAGGAAGAAAAAAGGTAGATATTAACTTAGTCAACTTAAAAATAGTTATTATGAATAATGAGCATAATATATCTATATATATATAGTCAATATTTAATTCAAAAAGATATTTAACTCATTGATAGATAAGGATAATGATAAAAAATGATTTTGCATAAATAATGGATATATAAGGAGAATGTTGGTAGTCAGATTTCAAGGGGGAAAAAACAACAAAGTTATATGAGTTTTTTTTTTTGTGTGTGCAAAACAAAGTTGAATTAGTTATGATATGATGCTGAAATATTGTATCATTTGTCTCGCTATCCTTCACGTTACCCTGGTATTTGCGTCGATTCAGAAAGTTGAAATGCCTCGCTATCCTCCATGTTTCTCTGGCGGTTGCATGACTTCAGAGTGTTGTGGTCGCCTTCAGGGTATTACTTCCATTCTCATTTATAGTATTTTTTCTAATAATATGTAATTCATCATTACTAATTTAAAACCAATTAATATTCCAGGAGGGAAAAAGTTTACGTGGCCAGAACTGGTTGGAAAGAGAGGAGAAATGGCCAGAATGACGACTGAAAGAGAAAATCCAATGGTGACAGGGGAAATCCTTCAACCACATTTCTCACGGATTTTTCAGTTTTGCTGCAACAGGGTTTTTATCTATGTAAATCCCAGCGGAATTGTTTCTAAAATTCCTATGATCCGTTGATCTTTGTCATACCTATTACTATTTCTATGGGTGCAGCTAGATTGCAATTTTTCTGAATATAATCACATGGAATAGATGATTCCAAGAAATTCTATAAAATTGTTATCAGTTACAAGGAAAGAAAATGAAAAATCATTTCGTTTATCCCATTCATTCCACATGAGAAAAAACAAATCATTTTGAAAAATCATCCCACACCAAAAACGTTCATGAGTAAATGGAATACCAATTTTATTCTATTTCATTTTTTTCTATCCCATTTAAATTGATTAAATTGATTTTGTATATTCCATTTTTTAAAAACCAGTATTCCATTATTAACACTAAAACTATATTATGTTCAAAACCAAAAAAAAAAAAAAAAAACTAAAACTATATTACACAAAACTGGATTATAGAATCGTGTCTTAATTCGTGTACTTGCTAAATTATCGATATTTTGATTGATAAAGAGTTAACTCTTTGTTTTCCATATTAAAAATACATTGACTGAAAATAATAGTACAATAAATATACAATAGCATTTGAGACAGACTGTTCTGACGTGGTGAAGATGGTGTCGACACCAGAGGAGTGGCCGGCTTTCTCGATCCTTTTGGAGGAGATAGCTAAATGCAAGTAAGAGTTCTCCTTTTGCTCTGTCGCGCATATACCAAGGACAAACAACACGAAAGCAGATAAGCTAGTACGAAGTAAATTCTACTCCACCGGTTTGGATCTCCGGACCGGTTTAAGAGTATTAGCTGTTGTCGAAAAAAAAAAAAAATCCAACAGCACCCCTAATAATAATAAACCCGGTTTTATACCTAACAAGATTAGGTCCCGCGTATACGCGGGTCTATTTTATGATTTTTAAAATAAATTACGAAAAAATAAAATCAAATCACTTTTTAAAAATAAGTAAAATAATATTAAAAATCTGATAATAAATCTCTAAATAAATAAAATTGGTACTCTTTTAAATTTTAATTATAATTGACATTTTTTGAATTCGTTATATGAAAAATGAATTAAATTGTTTTGTTTGTATTTTTTAATCTAATATAGCAAGACTTACATGTGTTTAAATCAGATCGACTAATTAATTCGTGAAACTTTGATTATTCCGTTTAAGAGATTCCAATTGATGATATCATTTTAAATATTGTTTTGCCTAACAAAAAAATGAACATTAAACTATTCAAAATTAGAATATCGGTCCATTATAAAAAAAATCTTTGTCAGTTTTCTATTTATATTGTTTATTTTTCAATTTTAATTTTGCCTCGGACCATTGTAAATTTTTCTTTCTATTATTATTTAGTTGTTTTACAATTATTTTGTTAATTTTTCTATTTCTGTTATCACATATTTACAATTTTTTGTGTTGACATATATCATCACTTGATCAAATCTTAGACACATGTTGCGATAATAAATTCGATTTAAATCCAACTGATATAAAGTTAAATATTCTTCATTGATATTTGAAATTTCAGAGACATGATTTTTTATTTCTTAATGAGATAGAAAGATTTGATAAAAGATAAAAGAAGACAATTAAATCATGAAGGCTATAACTTAATATATATAAAAAAAATTCCTTTTGTAATGGGAATATTTTTTTTTTTTTTAATAGATGTAACAATTTAAAAAAAAAAAATATTTGTTTTTTCAAATGGGCCGTAAGCATTGGGCCCATATCTGTATAGGTGTCCAGAGAAAACATGAGGTAGTTCCCGCCGACAGAATTTGAACCCCGACCTGGGTGCAGGTAAGGGCCCCTCCTTACCACTGGGACACGATGTTCTGGACAAAAATATTTGTTTCATTTTTTTTTTTTTTTTTATTTCCTTTTCGTAATAAGAATATGTTTTTTTTTGCATTTTCATAGTAGAAGTATATTGTTTATTTCATGTTGGTTGATCATATATATATATATATATATATATATATATATTTTTTAATATTTTTATTTCATAACACAGGTCACAATCTTAATACGTTTATAATTAATTAAAACACATGTTGCAATCTTATGAGTTATAAAAATCTTACATGTCGCAACTACGTCGCACTCATCATGTTTTATATATTAAGTTAAAATCTGCAACAATGCCAATGTGGGTAGAGCTGGCCGAGGGGTAATACTGTCTTTTCCTACCAATTTTGAAGTGTAAAATAAAAAAACCCAACTTCTTGCTGAAGCAGACAATTGGGTCAAAATCAGACTTTCCCTTGAAAACAAAAACAGAAGTCATCAGAGTTTCGTGTTTCCTCTTTTTTGGGTTCAAAATTCGTCTTCAACCTCTCTTCTTCAATCAGGTATTATACGTTCTCGGTCTTCTGCTTTGCCGGTTTCTCCAAATTCACCGAAGGTTCTCGTCTCTCAATTCCGACTACACATATTCTATTTCTGCTCAACGCTTTTTGTATTCGATGCTGTAGAGTTTTAGGTTTTCAATTTACTTTTTGGTGTTTTCTTTGCCTACTTCTAGTAAATTCGATGCTTGTAGATATTATCTGAGCTTATATAAGCTCGTGAAAGAAGGAATTAAGAGTTTTAAGTGTTCATTGCTTGCTAAGATTGCTTCATATCAGAATCTATTTTAGATCATTGCTCAGTCAAGGACTCCTTTAATCATCGACTCTCAAACAAGTTCACTGTGTAAGATTCATAGCGAATTCAAATAAGTAACCATCATCTGAAATTCATTTGAAATGCAGGATCTTTTTGGTAAGCTTGTTTTTTTATCCATTGGAAGGTTGTGGAATCGTTCTTGACATCAAAAGTTCAGATTCATGGGTGATGGTACTCCTAGGAGACTAAACATATTGCCTGACCACTTTAGTGTTGTTCCTAGTCCCACCACGGAAGCTGCTCAAGACGATTCTCCATCATCTTCCCAGCCAAGAGACGATATTTCTCTGAGGTAACTTGAGTTAGCACATAGAAATATGCTAGAAAAGCGGAATCTTTTTGAGTGAAGGTCGATTATATTTTTTGGTGCTTTTGTTTAGAATAGGTCTCAATCTCATAGCCAGTCACGGACTCGCGGGAAACTGAGAAAAGCAGCACTTATGTTGAATCTGTTCACTCTTCGCCGTCTGCCTTGGGTCTCAGATGGTCAAGAGAAGGTTCCATTTTCACCACCTGTCTTGTTTTGCTTAGTTTGATAGGTTTTCTTCTGATCACCGAGCATTCCCTTATTGGCAGGTAGAGCTATCAGCAGCGGAGTTAGAATCACTAAAATCAGAACTTTCTGAGTTAGAAGAAAGAGAGTCTTACCTCAAAGCTCAGTAAGTCATATGCTCAAACTGTTCCATGCTCAGATCTTCTTTGACGTTTACTCTTTCTTAGGCTGGAACATGTGGATGAAGTCTTGCGCTCTGCCCGTTTGTCCGGTTACTTGTTTATCCGAAGCGTAAGCTCCTACTCTGAAACCACTTATCATTTTTGATCCACAAGACTCACAGTTAGTCTAAAAGTTATATACTCAGAAACCTTCCTCTCTTTGCTTGGTTGAACTTCAGCGTTGGGCAGCTCTTCCTGGTGAACCCCCTCCGCTAGACGACGCAGAAGTAGACGACTGGCTTCCTCGGTTTGTTGTCCTTCAAGGCCCTTGTCTCTTCTTCTATTTGTTATCAACAGGTAACTTAAGTTTCTACTTTTACAATCTTGCCTCAAATGTTGTATATTCCTTCCTCTTGTAATGTTTCTTGAAACTCTCTCTGTTTCAGACTTGAGCCCTCAAGATTCGACATTGGTAGCGGATATTGTTGAAGTTGGTTCGTTGCCAAGCTACACGAGAGAATTCGATGAAACTCATCATTGCTTTTACATCTTAACCCGTCAAGGTCTTAGATTTGAGTGCTCAAGCACTTCTAAAACACAGGTTAGCCATATAGATATATTCATCTTAACAGATATGTTCGCTGTTGAGAGATCCCTGCGTTGATCTTGCTGTTTTTCCTGATTTCAGGTGGATTCTTGGTTGTCGGTATTGCACATTGAACCAGAAGAAGAAAGAGTACCAAATGGATCAAGCCAAAGCGACACAGTTGATTGAAGATTTGTTGTTCACTGCTCTGTATAGTTTTCATTTCTATGTGTATAAAATGCTTTTGCTAAAACATCGTATGTTTCTTTGTTATGAAATTAGTTGGTGAATTGAATTGATTTTGGCACAAGAAGAAGTTCGAAGCATTAGTTTTAGCACAAGAAGAACTTCGAAGCTTTGGACAAAGTAAAGGGAACAGAAAGCGCGACTCATCGTGTCGTCTTGGGGTTTTGGGCAACAACATCGTGTCGTCTTGGAATTTCTAACTTTTGTGTATAAATTAGAAATAAAGGTAGAAAGGGAATTTATACACAAAAGGGAATAAAGGTAATTTATAAAGGGAAGAAAATTAATTCATTGATAGATAAGGTAGATATTAGTAAAGGTAGATATTAACTTAGTCAACCTAAAAATATTTAGTATGAATAATGAGCATAATATATATATATATATATAGTCAATATTTAATTCATTGATAGATAAGAAAAATAATTGATTTCCCATATAAAGCATATAACGAATGGATATATAATGGAGATTGTCGATAGTCAGATTTCAAGAAAAGAAAAAAAACAAAGTTGAATTAGTTATGAATATGTTGAAATATTGTATCATTTGTCTCGCTATCCTTCACGTTACTCTGGCATTTGCGTCAGTTGAAATGCCTCGCTATCCTCCATGTTTCTCTAGCCGTTGCACGACTCCAGAGTGTTGTGGTCTCCTTCAGGGTATTACTTCCATTCCCCTTTATAGTATTTTTTTCTAATAATATGTTATTCATCACTACTAATTTAAATAAAACCAATTAATATTCCAGGAAATTATAAGTTTACGTGGCTAGAACTGGTTGGAAAGAAGGGAGAAATGGCCAAAATGACGATTGAAGGAGAAAATCCAAAGGTGGCAGGGGTTATCCTTACACCATATGCCAAACGGACTTTTGACTTTTGCTGCAACAGGGTCTTTATCTATGTAAATTCCAGCGGAATTGTTACTAGCATTCCTCTGGTTCCTATGATCGGTTGATCTTTTTCATACCTATTACCTCTATATGTTTTCCATTATCAACAATAAAACTAAGAAAGAAAAAGAAAGAAAAAAACCATTAAAACTATCTCAGTAAACTATCATGAAATTCACTATATATAACTTCTTCGTTTCGTAACTATTTTTGTTATATCTAGAACAAGAATATTGAAAACGAATCTGTCAATACAAGTTAAAGTAAATATCGAACGTTAAAATGAAAAAATGGCCATGCAAATATGTATCTTCTTTCTTTAATTCTTAAGACGTCTCGTAGTGTGATAATTTAATGTAGACCTAGGCACATGCATGTTGATTGAACTAATTGGCAGAACGAAACCGAACCGAACCCAAATTTGAATACAATTTGGTTGGTTTTAGTTTATAATCTCGAAAACTTAATTATCGACAAAATATAAAATAGATTTCGGTTTTCATTTTGGTCCGGTAAGATACACTGATTGGAGCCACTCAGCCACAGATCCTCAGCATTATGGTTTGTTGGAAGGTAGTACATTGGTTCTTGCATTGTAAATTATGTTTTGGTACGTTTATCAGAGTTATTATAAATAGATTTAATCTGTTTGTTTATTTGGAAACTGGAGGAACATTTATCCATGGCAGTGAGTAAGTGACGGACCAGAGAGAGCAAAAGACGAGATTAGTTGGTGGTTTAAAGCCTTAAGAACTCGTTTTCTTACACTAACAATGCTGATAAGTGGATCTAACGGCCACAATTGAACTAATCCTTGTTTCTCCCTTTTGCAGCCGTTAGATCAACAATAAAAAACAATAATCACTCCGTCGAAGATAACGTGTAAAAAGATTCGCTGATATTGTGCCACATGGACATTTGTTGCAAACCATTTGGTACGGTATACTGACTTGAAATCCGATTAGCAAGGCGGTTACTTTAATTTATCGCTGGTATCCGCCGACTCAATAAATAAAAAGTAAAAAATCTCAGAGAAGTGGTTAAGGGTGACGAGTTGACTCGGTCATCGTCTGTTGAGAAAGACTCTTAAGCTTCGACCTCTCTCCATCGTCGTCTTCTTCGCACTCTCTTCGCCTGCGCTCGTAGCTTTTACTTCATAATCGGTAAAGCTTCATCTTCTCAGAGTTTTCCTTCATTCTTCACGAGGCACACGAGTCTAGGTTTCGTTTGTTTGATTCATCGTCTCGATCAGTTTAATTGTAAACTAGGGATAATTGCTTCTCTTCGATTCGGTTGATGTAGGCTAATTGTGATTTTATCAGTCAATAGCCATGTTCTTATCGGAGTAATTTGTAATTCCCAGAGTAGATTATGGATTTTATCTTCGCTGAACTCCATTCTTCCTATGTCTTCAAATTTCTTGATCCTCGTCACTAGTGTCTTACGATTGAAGCGGAGATTTGTTTGATTTCTGCATTTTTGAATGGACTCTCTACAGTTTCATACAAATCGTGTTAGATTTGTGTTTAGCTGAATGAATTTGCTTCGTTTGTGCAGATGGAGACTGAAACACCACTTATGGCCGAGGCCATTGCCATCACCGAAAAGAAAGTCGCCATGGCTTTAGGTAGATTTACGTTTATGTTGCATCCCCGTAGCCTCTATGTTTATTGGTTGAGATAGCTCATGATGATATGTATATTCTCTTGGCTTAGATGATATTATCAAGCTGTCAAAGAGAAATAGCAATAGGAATAAGGGCAAAAGAGCAAGGAGACAAAAGGTAAAAAACCTTCATCAAGGTCTCTTGGCAAACGTGGCTCTTGTCTCTGTGAGACTTTGATGTCACTGAATTGGTATTTAGAATACAATTTCGTTTTCATGTGCAGAACAAAAACCAAAACTTCAACGGTACAGCGAATAACAATACCTCTAAAGTGCAGCATTATGTGAAGTCACTTTCTGCAGTTAAGCAAGTTAGCTTTGCAGTGTTCTCAGTGTATCTGTAGTCTCGGCTTCTTTGTCTTATCATTTGGGTCTTGTTTATCCTCTGTATGGATTTTTCTTGTAACTCATCTTATCATTTTTAGGGTGCTGTTGCTAAGAGAAGGTCGAATCTCCAAGGAAGTCAGTTTCCTGTTACAACAAAAATTACTCGTAATGCTGCTACTGCTCCTCCGCTCAGAGTCCGTGGTAGAGCTTTTAATGCTGGAAGGATGACTAGTGCCAATCAGTCAAGGTCTAGATTGCTGGATAATTCTCTTCACCTCTTTGTTAAACTGGCGTCCTTATCATTTCCTCGATTCTTTCTGATTCAAGAAGCTTCTTTTCTAAGCTGGGGAAAGTATCTAGTTTGGGTTTCGTGACATGGCACGACAGATTTGATGACTGCATGATCATGGTGTAAAAATAATGATCCAGATTTATGTAGTTGAGTATATGTTGGTGCCTGGAGGAGTCGGTAAACATTTCTGGATTGGAGATTTGAGTTAAGAGGAAAACAATTTAGAGCATTATGGTTGAGCGTAGACTTAGCTGATGAGTCGCTAGGGTGTTTGTCTCAAGACTGGGATGGCCTTTGATATGTCCTCAATGGGTAGGATTGTGGCTAGGTTTGAGCATAGACTTCGCTGTTGCTTGAAGTTGGTGTTTTATTGTCAGATTAACAAGTTGAGCAATCTGATTCAGTGGATTCATCTCTGTGTTGTGGGTTGACCTGGAAGTCTTTCACGAGCTGTACTTTCCCTGTGTAGTTAGATACTGCGAAAAATTGGAGTTGTGTCAGTGTCTGGGAAGTGAAGTGTGTTGCATTGCTTATAAGAAACGGCCATTTTGCCATCCTTTTGTTACTTGGATTTCGCTTTAGATCCTTTTATGGTAGTAAGAAGTCCAGCACTTATCGTTTACAACTCGGTATCAGATCATTTAATCTGTTGGTGCCAGTTACTTCAAGTTCCTCCTGTTCTGTAAGGTTTTCTCACTGCATCTTCTCGGTTCTTAAGCAGTTCTGTATTCTTGTGTGCAGGCTTATTGCTCCACCAGTTGAGAATATTTCTGTACACGCTAGATTCACCACAAAGGTAAATTCAATGCAGGACCTCTTCCTCGGAGAATTTTTTCCATGTTGATATGTTTATAGAGCCCTGAGATATATTCACAGAAGTGCTTTAGAACTTTCTGCATCCGTAGCTGTAACTGCCACCTAGAGGTTGAGATTATCTTAAAAGGTCTTGGGATCGGTTTTGGGGTGGTTGCAAAATTTTGAACCATTTGGTGGGTAGGAATGAGCTTGATGATTGAGAAGGGTATATACTAAGATGTTGTTTTAGAGTTTATAACTATGGATGTTTATCTGCAGAGGCATGATCAGAAAGTAGAAAACGGAGGAGGAAGGAAGAGGAAGACACTGGATTCTCGGTTTGCCAGCATCAAACAGCAGAGAAAGAGTAACAACAACAACAACAACAACAATGGCGTTGGGTTGCAGTTTCCAAGGTTGCCACCATGGGCTAGAGCAGCAAGATTTACCTACTGGTAAAAACAGATGTAGCTAATATGGGTGTTGGAAGTTAGTTTTTGGGTTTTAGATTGCTGTGAAGCACTAAGCAATGCAATTCTTTTGTGAATCTATGACTTACTATGGTGGTATCTTGATTATATGAATCCAATAAAGAAACAAAAAGTTTGAATGGTCCTTCTTCGTTCATTCATCTTAGTCTGACAATTACATGTTTGCCCCTATGTGTCGCCGAGAAAGCCTATTAGCCCTTTCAGTAGCGTGCAGAGTTGACAAATGCTTCACTCAAAATGTGCTTCTAATTATTTTATTACATACCAATCATCAAATCGGGGGTGTAGCTCATATGGTAGAGCGCTCGCTTCGCATGCGAGAGGCACGGGGTTCGATTCCCCGCACCTCCAACTTTTGTCGTGTTTTCATTTATTTTTTTTTCCTTTTTTTAAACTATTTTTTTCCTCTTTTTAATTACTTCTGCATTTTCCGCTCATCGTATTGGTGGGTCTCAGTTAATTCAGGCGAAAGAAACTGGGAGCTTTTCTCTCTTTCCATTTGCTACTTGTTCCACTTTTCTTTCTTTGCAAGATGTAACTAGATGATTACCTGCGCATAAATTAAGAAAGTTTATGTCATTTTTATAAAAAAAATTGATTAATCTTTACTTTATTTTCGTATTCCTCCTTTTGAACGTTAACCATGAGTTCATGCATTAGAAATAAGATGATTTTTTTATTTCTTAGTTGTTTTTAGGGTTTTGTGCAAAAAAACCCGCGAACTAAATTTTTTATGCAAATTAAACCCTCAATTATATTACGTGCAAGTCAATTCCCTGAACTCC
>OVBJ01003106.1:0-13708 GCA_900406535.1 Noccaea bulbosa
GCAAATTTTTCATATTTATAACCAAATAAAAAATAGTGTAGCAATGGCATTTTATGTAAATATTCTAGTAAGTGATGTCTTTTTTTATATTAGTATTGAAAGTGATTTTGGTGATGACACATCAGCATGGCAAAATTGTTAATAATACATGGGACAAAGGTTATTTTNATTCTGAAGTGACAAATAAAAAATCTGTTTATTTATCTTCTGGCAACCAAAAAACAATCTGTTTATTGATAGATTCTTACCCCATAATGTCATTATTCGTAGTAAAAGATGAGGTAGGTGATATTTTCCTCTATTTAAGGCATTAGTTGCGGCCGAAAGCGAACAAACGAAGTGGGTCGTCAAGGTTACACAAGTATCAAACCAAACGTTATGTCCTTATTGTTTCCTAAACAGTTCATATCCAATTATATGGTCAATACATTACTGTATAACTACGAATTTTTAGTGTTACAGTCTGAATGTACAATATGATCTTACCAACTAGAAAAACCAAACTTAGCGTGTAATGGCGCGGAGCAACGAGCAATGTATATTGGAGAAGTTGGGGCGTTTGGATGGGGAGTTGTTCCAGCAATTGATCATCAGAGTTCTAAGGACTTGAGGGCATTCCTTTGGTATCTCCGGTCTTAGCCCACAAGCCGCAATCCCAACAGCCGCCTGCACGGGCGAGCAAGACGCATAAGCCGCCTCCCCTGTCACCATCTCCCACAGTACCATCCCAAAACTATAAGCATTGCTCATCCAAGTCTCTGTTGTATTCTCCGGATCACCAGCTATTATCTGCTTTCAGCCATGCCACAAAAGAAAAAAGAGTTATAGTGTTTACAAGTTTCATAAGATAAAATCTAGTAACTTTGTGTCCCAGAATTAAACTAAATACAGGCTATGCAGAACCAAGAACCAAGAACCAGCGTGCTCTACAAGGACTGAGACTGAGTGGACCATTTGCAATTTCAGGTGGCTTGACAAAACTGAAAGGCGTAACATATGGTGGTTCGAAGCAATTGTAATAAGTAGTAATATATGACCAGGAAAAGGTTAGGTGTGCTCAATTAATGAAGTGGTGTAAGCTTTAGTCAAAGGTGCTACCTAATCAGATTCACACTTGTCTACGATACATAAATCCAAAAGTGAAGATCCAATAAGTGCCCAGACAAACAGAAAAAGGTAAAGCTAGCAGATATGGCCAAAAGCAAAGAAATTCAAAAAGAACAAAAACAAAACAAGAATGCAGTGGGTCCTATGGGAACAGTAGAGATGATGCGTAATGCGACTTGTTTTCTATGAGAATTATGATAATGGAGCAGAGAAATCTGTGAGCAAGCTTTCGGGTGCCTAGTTTTTCTGTATCATTTGCCTTAAAGGTAAAAAAAAAAAGATCTGGAAATGGCAAGCATGGTGATGCTTAAAATCTAATTCTCAATTACTCTGTTGAAAAAAGACAAGAGTAAAAGAACACATACCTCAGGTGCAAGCCATCGATAGCCATCAGTTTCGTACTCCACGGCCTCACCAAAGTTCTTACAAGCAGTGACTATTCCGATATCCCCCAAACAGGCGTTGCCATGTTTATCTAATAGTATTCTCTGTGTGTTAAGGTCCCTATAAGCAACACCATGATCATTCACAAACTTCAACCCTTCGGCTATGTCAACAGCAATTCGCAGTATCTGCTTGGTTTGAAGCTTCTTGTTCTTCAACATGAGTTCATGGAGTGACCCGCCTTCCATCAGTTTCGTCACAATGCATAATCCGTGGTTCTCATCGATGCAAACGCCATAAAACTGCAAAACGCTCTTGTGTCCACAAGTCATCAGCTCCAAGAAATCTTTCCTGAGCAGAAACTCATATGCATTCCCTTTATCACAGCCTTTTAGTTTCTCGATCGCCACCCTTTTCCCTCGGAAAACTCCTTTGAAACAATTTGGTCCAGTCTGATCACCGAACTCAAAACTATCGGAATTCAATAGCCATTTTCCAATCTCACTCCCACCTGACTGGACGGTCTGCCATTCATCTACTGATACAGCAAATGAAGAAGTAGGGAGTGGAATCTGAAGCTGGATCGTGCTATTCAAATTTTCTATCCCTAGCCTGTTACTCTGCTGAATAGACTCTTCTTCAACACCCCTAAGATCCCCTACACCGCCGTTCTGTTCTTGGCAGCCACAAAGCCCAAAAGGGAGCTTAACAGAAGTCGGTCTTGGCTTCCTGGTTGCGGACTTGAGGGCGTTCTCACACCGGGTTTTGAACAAATTCTCTTGCCCAGACTGATCCTGAAGAAGAACAACACCGAGAGTCAACCCCTTCTTCTCAAAGATCTGTATCTTGGTACAGGAAATCGAAGCACTATCAAGAGCGCCTGACATGGTTGACCACGAAAGAGAAGAGTTACAAGCGAATGTGAGCTTGAGGACTGATCCCCGACCTTCCTCAGCTGATACTTCTTGAATCATAAACACAGGAGTGTCATCTCCAGAAGCTTGCTCTATCAACTTCACGTGTAGAAATACTTCCTTCATGTCGAAACCAGCTTGACTGTAACTGTTGAAACAACACCAAGCGCAAAACCAAATCACCTAGATTGCTCCACGATTTGCCAAATATATATCAAATGTTTCCAGATTTCAAACTGTTTATCAGCGAGAGAAGATAACACTAAAATACGATAGTTCTGGTGGGGTATAACTGGAGCATACACACAATAAATAATACTAGTTTACTGAAATCGAGAGAGAGAGAGAGAAGCGGAACGTTGCTTAAGAGTTAAGCAGCTAGAGTACTTGATCTTCTTCGGAGTTCGGAAAATCGAAAGAGCGAAAATTCACACAATATCTTTAATCTATCCCAAAAAATAGAAATTCAGCAACTTGGTAAATCTGGTTTACCTGAAGGGCAAGGAATCGTAATGCTTCTTGAGATTTGATACGAGCTTCTCCGGTAACTGGCTTCCAGGATACATCTTCGCGAGGTTCCTCACTACAGTGGCCCACAGGAGCTTTCTACCGCCGCCGCCGACGGCTTCAGCCTTAGGCAGCTGGGCTCCGCCGACGCTCTGGTTATCCCGCGCGGAATCGAGATTGAGCGAGTTTTTGAGCGACGCAATGGCATCGGAGACGTTGCGGCTGAGACGCTGAAACCGCTTCTGCATAGCCGATGAGCTCTGATCGAAAAGCGGTGTGGATCCCTCGACTTCCAAACTCGTCTCAGGCGGAGACGTGGTAAGGGACTCGGACCTGTTGTGCGTGCGCATGAGGACCTGATCCACCAGATCGTCGTCGGGAGCGCGACCTCCGGCGCGGCTCGACCAGCACTCTAAAGCTGCAGCCATTGTAGGTCGTCGTCGACAATGAGTATGAGCTGGGGAGAGATGAAAATGGAGTGTGCTGCTTCAGATTTCCGGAATTTTAGATTCCATCTTCGTTTAGCGTTAGTGACGACGACTTCATTAATGTAGCAGTACGATTTTTCACACTGTCTTTCTCTCGATCCACTACACGCTCCCGTATTTAATTTGAATTCTTTTTAATCGCTTTGCAAATTATAGTATGACCTAATTTGTTATGTGCTGGACCAAAAAAAAATGTTTTCATTTAATTTCTTTCGGATAAATTAACTCGTAATTGTGGATTGTGGTCCATGCAAACATAATTGTGTTTATCTAAATGATCACCAATCCATATAAATACAAATATTCCAAAATTATTAAAGTTAAAAAGATGTCTGATTATTAGGAATTTAGGAAGACAAATAATGATTAGTAATTTAGTACTCTACTCGCATGAGTCTTGGTCCTCTTGGAACTGATTTGGCCAACAACATACAGTACTTGAGTAGAGGTTGAATTATGTGAGCACTTGAGCATAAAAATTGAAATAGGACTGTAATGGGCCGATGTTTAAGCCCATTGATATTGGCGGATCATATAAAAAAAAACTTAACAAATAGAATGCGACCCGTTTTTAATCAAACGAAACGGCATGCGCTGTCTCACCGTTTTGTCAAAGGCCCAAATCAGCCACAAGACGAAGACGACGACGTTTCGTCTGTAACTTTTACCATCGTCGTTGTTCTTTCCCGAGACGGATCTCTTCATCTGTGTGATCGGAGGATCTGCAAGAGTTCCTCACCCATAACAAGAGACAGAGGGAGACACTCGCTCCGCTCCCCAATTCATATGGCTTCTGCGAGCAGACCAAATCCTGAAGAAGAAGATGATGATGCGGAAGAAGAGGTATGCCAATTACTACCTCGCGCAACTTTCTCTTCATGTGCTCCTCCGCTGTTCGTTTTGTATTCATGGATCAGGGATTGTTTTTCAGGTGCAACATTTCGATGATTTTACTCTAGCTTCTTCCTGGGAAAGGTATTCCTTTGAGAATGCTTGGTTTCAATACTGTGTTGTTCTTTGCCCTTCGGAATGTCACCATACACAACACTGATCCCTTTGCCTCTTAGGTTCATTTCAGACATTGAAGCAACTTGTCGTCAATGGTTAGCCGATGGTCCCAAAAACCTGGTGGTACGTTTGCTTTTCCAAATTAGTTATATAGTTCCAAATAAGACTTGCTCAACCCGTTAGAATCACATGAAGCTTATACTCTCCCAGTTTTCTTCTGGCTAGATCATGTAGCTAATTTACTATATTGATGTACAGTGATGGAGTTGGACGTGTATTGTGATATATACTTTAGTTTCGTTATCTGCTTGAGTGCAGGAAAAGGGTGCTGTTGCAATAGAAGATTCGAAGAATCTGTTTAAGGTTAAACACGACCTAAAAAATGTCGAAAAGAGCTACTGCATGGAGTTCTACTTTCAAATTGACAATAATGGTAGCCAACAAGGTATACGATTACATGGTTATGCGCTTTGTGCTGAAGAAACTGCATTTTCTGTTTCATGATTCTGTATCTGACTTATGCAGCTGGAGTTTATAATTGGAACAGTAATTCACATGATCTCCAGCTTTGCTTTGGGGTGAAGGATTTTCTGGTACGCTTTAAATCCACAATTTTTGCTTGAAATAGTTCCTGCCCTTTTACACATTCGATATTTTATTGATTATTCTTGCATCTTCTAGTTGATTGCTCCACAAAGTGCCAGTGGGGTGCTTCTTGATTCACCAGAGTCTAGCAAGCTTCTGAGTTCGGTTGCTATTGCTCTATCTAACTGTGCCAGGTATGATGTCTTAGCCAGTAACCATTTTAGCTTTAGCATCGTCTAGTTTAAATCTTATAATACACGGTTTCTTTGAGTTGATACCAAATCTTCACCATTTTACTCTGAAGTCCTGGAAATCAAAGTCGATTGACATGTGTTATCCCTGAGGATCTTTGCTAAGGAGATAATGATGAGGTGCATATTTGATTGAGTTATTTTCGATAATTCATACGACTTTGGTATGCAGCTTGTGGCCAGCCTTTGTCCCTGTGCATGACCCTTCACGCAAAGCATATATTGGAATCCAGAATATGGGCACCGTATTTACTAGAAGATTTGAAGCAGATCGTATTGGCAGTCAAGTCCCTGTGAAACTCATGCACCTGGAAGGACTATATGAGTTGTTTGTTTCTAAGTTTGTAAGTCTTTGTGCCACCTACTTAGCAAGTGTTCATTAGTACGGTTATTGCTCATCAAGGCGGAATTGAAAACTTACCAAGCATAAGCAATCACTGATGAAAAGCTGGTTTCCAATTTAGTTGCTCTTACTGTTCGTTTTTCTTCATGTACTATATTGCAGTATGTACTTTAATACAATTGTTTCAAGCTTGATATTAGAAGGGGAGACATTTTTTAATCTTGACTTGAGATCCGGTCCAACATGGCTTATTCTGTAATGTGATTAAATTGTTTGCTAAATATTGTATTTATCGAAAACGGTTTTTTATTTGAAGGTTTATTCAGGAGTGGACTTCTCGATGCATAATTTCAGAATTCATTTTATGATGAGGCTAACGTACCAAACCTTCCCATATGAAGAGGAGGATGAGGAAAATGATATGGATGAACTTATGGGTGACAAAGAAGACAATGCAGAACACTATGGTTCTGAGTCACGCAACAAAGTGCACTGGGATGATGATTGTCCTTGGAGTGAGTGGTACTCTGCTGAAGATCCACTTAGAGGTAATTCCGTATGAATAAAGTTTACCTTTTTGAACTATTGTCTACCCAATACGGAATTTGTAGTTTACCTCTTGGTCTTACAGAGTAGTTAAGTTATCTAATTTACTAGCTGGTCTTTATACACCTCTGCATTCCAACATACATAGAGACATAATTGATATGTGATGACAATCCTGTATCGTTCATAAAACATAGGCTGGTCTCTGCTATTCGAGGAATTCATTATCTAACTTTGTAGCTAATATGGACAGGATTCGAATTGGTGGTGACATGGGCTGACCGGACTGTAGAAAACACACTTGAGATGGCTGAACTTGAAAATGCTTCACCCCATGAAGCTGAGAAGTGGATATTACACCCGATCCTCTCACCATATCTGTAAGAAATGCTTTTCATAGTATCCCATTCTAGGACAGAATAATAGTTTGCATGTGGTGTGGTGTATTATTCTTCCATTTTAGTTTTATAACAAATATCGTTTTACCAGGGGTGATCCTTCACATGGAAAAAGAATTGATTTTGCTTCCCAACTACTTTGCTTGGTTGAAGCATTGGATATGTCCTTCACAGCTCAGTTTATGGAGGATTTCGTGTCAGGTCTGTGCAATTTTGTGTGCTTTTATATTTTCGTCATGTTTCAAACTCATGTAGAAACTTTCTCTAGGAAGGGATTGAATTATAGTATATTTTTGATTTTCCTCCTGATTTTATATTCTTAGACAGCATTAGATTTTCCTGACATTTCCACTGTATAATGTTTTTGTTTTTCTAATTTCTCGCAGTGGAATATCCAAGCTCTGAAATTTTGAAGACCTCACTGGTCATACCTCCTCAAACGGTTCTTGATCGGGTGATTAAAGATCTCTTTCATGAGGGTATTCATCCACTCTATTATTTATGGACGTAGATGCATGTATACGACCTGTCTCTATGGTAGCATAGTTATATAGTATTGTTCACTTTGAAACTTTCAAAAACTTGACGCATGAATTTTAAGATTTGCAGGCCGGAGCATTTGAAAATCTATCCCTTAAGTTGCAAACATTTGTTTGAATCAATTTATGTGGTATTGATTCACCTTTTCCAATCTAATCTCGCAGGATCTAAGCTACCAGATTTTACTAAAGGTGAACACAGACTTTCTCGAGCTCTTAAGGCTGCACCACTTGAATCTCTTTTTACACAATTCTGTTTGCACTCACTGTGGTTTGGCAACTGCAATATCCGTGGTATGTTCCTGTAGACCATGCGTCATTATAGGCAAAATGGATTAAATTTTCCAGTGGCCTAATGCGAGGAAATATCTGATAAATAGACATATTCTATTTTCCTTTTTGTTTTTTGCATCCCATCTCTAGCCATTGCATTTCTCTGGATTGACTTCGTCCGTGAAGTTCGTTGGTGTTGGGAAGAGACACAGCCGTTGCCAAAAATGCCAATCGACGGTTCTATTGATTTGTCCACTTGTTTGATCAACCAGAAGTTGCACCTGGTGATCCCCTATATATCCTTAACCGAAAAATGTCAAATTTCTTGTAGATACTAACAATATCTTCTTTGTTGATCAGCTTGCAATTTGCATTGAAAAAAGGCGTGAAATGAATGAAGAGTTCCTAGACTGTATAGGAAGTGAAGACAGTTCAGACGCTTCTGTTTCTATGGAGGTGATTGGCTTAGGCTTTCTGTTTTGTGCATTTGTTGTTGATGTGCTTCTCTGTTGTTGGCTTGAAACATTCTTTGAATCAATCCTCAGGAACACCCCAAGGTCGACAAGAGAAAAAATACATCCTCAGAAGCAGACCTGCAGAGGAAACGTGACAGGTGAACTTAGCAAGTGAGAGCTCTTAGGTTCTAGTTGTTATTAATTTGATGAAACCCTGATTGCATATAAATAATAAGTACTTACTCTTTCTTCTTTCTTCTATTTTCATTTAATGATAACAAATTTTGATTGAATGTTAAAGCTCATAGATAGGACTTCTTGACCAAGGCTAAGTGTTTAAATCCCTTTTGCCTGGATACAGTTCAATTGCAGAAGACACATCTAATCGACTCAGTTTCGAGAGAAAAACTGAAAGCACAAATTCTCTGGACCATAGCCCAACAGATGCCATGAGGAGGGGTTCAGCTGGAGCAGTGGGGACCATGATGCTCCTGAAGTCTCATCAGAGACTCCATGCCCCATTTACCCAAGTTAGTATTCGACTTGGCGTCGTCTGTTTCCTGTCTTGTCGTTAACAGTCTCACATTTTCCGAGTTATGACAGGATCCACCTCTTATGACTGAAGACATGCATGAAGAAAGACTCCAGGCTGTTGAGGCGTTTGGTTATTCCCTTGTAAGATCAACTTCTTTTCCAGTAGAAGTGAATATGGTTTGGTTATCTACTAAGAACGTTTCTATTAGTGTAATGTTTCATAACATTATGTATATGTTTCATAACATATGTATAGATGCGTTGCCTTGCTATATAATATGGATAATTTCTACATGATTCTGTTTTATGTAGACTTAGAGAATGGCTTCTAGTTCACTTCGTGTTTGACTATTAAAAATCTCATTTTGTCCTTTGAGTTTCAGAAAGTTCCTGGCCAGTTGGAGAAAGACATCTTATTATCTGGTGAGATTTAGCATTCTACCTCTGTTGTCTAGAGATGATTACCAGAGAAGAATTGTTCAGAATGTCACATTTTTCTAAGTTTTGAGTCTATTGAAAGGGAACTGTAGGAGCATATAGTTTTGTAAACCTATCCCGCACTTGTTTTCTTCTCTCTTATTTTCCTGATCTGACGAAAGTGATTGCAGACATGTCAGCATTCAAAGCAGCAAATCCAGATGGCGTGTTTGAGGACTTTATCAGATGGCATTCACCTGGAGATTGGGAGAGTTTGGAACCTAAAACCACTGAACCATCTGCAGCCTCCAACACCGAAGGCTCGAAAGATCAATGGCCTCCTCAGGGCCGCCTTTCTCAACGGATGTCTGATCAAGGAAATCTGTGGAGGAAAAGTTGGAACGATGCACCCGCTTTGCCAGCTGATGACCAAAAGCCTCTCCTAGACCCAAACCGAGAGGGAGAGAAGGTCCGTGTTCTTTTTTTTTTGAGATTATTCGTTCTGATAATCTCTTGCTGGAGTCTCTTGAGAGTTGGTTAACTCAATGTCTTGAGAAATTTTCACAGATTCTTCATTACCTGGAGACAGTGCGGCCATATCAGCTTCTGGAGCAAATGGCATGCACAGCTTTCAGAGGATCAGCCGACACTCTTAACCAGACTAACTACGGGAACATGAAACAAATGACCTCTAAATTGGAGCAACTCTACTTCATCATCAAATCTACTTTGGGGGCTCTACAACGTAATATCTGTTTTTCTTCTTAATTATATACAAATCGTCCTGGTGGCCCTCTTTTCTCTATATATTAACATATATCCGGATGCAGGCAACAATCTTCCGGATAGAGCAGAGACCGTGAAAGACCTGAGACGTCTTTGCGTGGTCTTTGAGCACGTCGAGAAGTTGGTTACGGTCGCGGCGTCTCTTCACAGAAAGTTCCTAGACGCATCACGCCTTGCTCAAGTAATATTCAGTGAATTCTACGGCATTTATGTTCCATTGATGGGAATAAACTCAAATGACGAAGAGAACAAAAGCAGGACGGTGAGTCATGAGAACCTCTCTAATGGGAATGTTAGTTATTGGATTATGTAACTAACGTGTTTGTCTGGTCACTGAAACACAGGAGATGGAAGTAAGTAGACAGGAAGTGACTCTGAGAGAGAGACAAGTGGTGTCGAATCTGTTCTCGCCTCCATCAGCGAACCAGTCATGGAGAAAAGTGTTGAGCATGGGAAATCTTCTAAACGGACACGAACCCATTCTCAGGGAGATAATTTTCTCCACCGGAGACGATGTCAACAACGGAATCCATTACGCCGCAGCCGCTGACGTGGCGGCCACCAGTGACCGGAGAGGAGAAGAAATCGAGACGCACCGGATGTACGTCTCTGGAACATCTAACGATCTCCGGGTTGCACTCTCTGTTACTTCCTGCGATTGATTCTTTTTCATTTTGATTTTAACCGTGCGATAACATCATTTGTTCTCTAAATAGAAAATTAGCAAATGAATTTCTGCTTGAACAAATTTGCAAGCGTAAATTTTTGTTTTGATGTATGTATAAAACAACCTCATAGATTTTCTATGTATGTATACATACCAGAACATTAAGCGAACGTGTGATCTTTTTACATCAATAGATTGGTTTGTGTCTTTCTAAACTTTTCCTATGATTTTGAGTCAGTATGTCGATTTTTTAAATATCATACATTCTATTACGCTTTTATACTCTTTTGTATGATCTGAAGATTCAATTATATGGACTCGAAGGATGGAGACGACGTAAGTGTTGCAACGAGAGATCTCCCATATAAAGGGTCATAATTAAGACAAAACACGCAACCAATAAGACAAAAGATAAAAGGAGATTAGTTTTGGTACTTTCGCAAGCCAGCCATACAGGTGTAATCATGTGATGCTGCTATCTTTCTTTCTAGAAGCCTTAAACTGAGTGGACTTTAGAAATTATATGTGTACAAGAAAGAAGATAATCTATTTGATTAAGCTATACAAACAAACTGAATTACGTTTATATACCTTTATTTATTTATTTTTTGGTTAAAGAAGATTGTATAGCGTAAGATGAGATCAATTTCTTCTTCTTTTTGACAAAAGTTGAGGTCTAATCCTGGTACGCATTTATGAATGCATGATTAGGATGTACAGGTTCAAATGAGATATAGAATAAAACATCAAACTGATGATATATTATATATTATTGGTAGGTATGACGATTTTATTCTTGTTTCTAAAATTGATGATTGGATGAATAAAAGAAATGATGATGAATGAATTGAGTTTTGTGGTAGCTAGGGACTTAATTAAATAATTGCCATGGTTTACATGATCCTGATATATAATAATTAGGCATGCCTCTCTAAACAAAAATAAGAGATAATGGTGTGTGTGTGCACCATTTATATCTTTGGTTATACACATCAAAGATGATAGAAGCATATGGCTCCGTTTTTTTTTTCTCTGATGTCTTCCATCCGATAATTACATTGTCTGTCTACCTCTCGCTCCTTTTTTTTCCTTTTTCATAAAAGGCTTCTGTTTTGAGTCTTGATCAGCCACATCTTCTTCCCCTTTCTTTCTCTTCTCGTCTCATATTCTTCTGATTCTCATCTCTATTTCTTCTTACATCCCTAATTTCATCTTCTTACTTGATAGAAATCTAGAAGAGTCCATGAAAGTTAAGTGTCCTTAAAATATCATGTGCCTTTTATGCTTTACGTGGCTCTGTGAGAAGAGTTCATGAAAGTTAAGTGTCCTTAAATTATCATGTGCCTTTTATGCTTTACGTGGCTCTGTGACATGACTGTAATTAGAGTAAATCATTAAGTTATACGATGACAGAAACAGATTGAGAAACAAGTTTCAAGAGATGTGGACTGTTCTTGGCAACTAGTTGAGTCAAAAGATGATGAGTTAGCTAGGCTCCTGAATATGACTAGAGAGTTATATGAATCTTATTAGTGTTCATAGCCTCATACAATTTTTGTATTTATTGTGATCTATTTTTCAGGGGAATAAAAACACATGAAGAAAGCTTTTTGAAAGAGAACCGTATCCTTAAGGTTTACACACGAAGAAGGTCAAAATGTATGAAGCTAACATGAAGTATGAACAACCCTCCAAGGAGAGGAGAGGATCGTCAGATGATACTTAAAATGCAACGAGTTTTTGTTCAAATGCATACCTCTCTTTTTGGATAAGTAAGCTGCTCTTTCCGTTAAAAAATAACAAAAATTTGTAGCAGATATACTGATAATAATAAATAGAAGAGATGATCTATAACCATAAATCTTGGAAATAAATTAATTCAAAACTTGCTTATTGCAAGGAGTCTTGTTCTCTGTTATTTTAAAACATTCAGTTTCAGAAAATGGAGAACATGCAAGTAAGCATTTTCCTCTACTTAATTATGCATTCTTAGAAGAAAACGTAGCAAGTTAAAATACAACATCAAATATAGGAGAGTAAATCATTACTTATTCGTCTGCTCGTAACTCTTCTCCAGATTCGTTGGTTTGTTTAAGTTTTCTTATATGTAGAAGAAAATGTCTCTCGTGAGTTAAAACATTCATCTTCACGTACGGTTGATGTTTGAGGAGATATGATCTCCGAATGCAAGCCTAAAATATCAGAGAAGATAAGAATCACTTCTTAGTTTATAGTTTGATTATTTGTAAGGGTATATATAAGACAATCATTCCATCATCTTAAGGTTATATAAAGATCATAGGAATCAAAAGTTTTTGTGAGTGAGTAAGAAATGAAGAAAAAGATAAAACGAGTTATACGACAACAACTTTTTAATTGGGTTGTCACCGCTCAGATTCACCAACATACAAGAAAAATTCAAAATCGTATTAGAGATTAAGAGGGTGCTTGGAAACATCTTTAATAACTTTTAGCTTTAAACTTTATTTTTGATAAAAAAAAAAGACTTTTACTTTAAAATAAATAACTATAACTTTCGAAAAACTAAAAGTCATGTATTATTGACTTAAAAAAAAGAACTGTAAAACAAAAGTGGTTATTTTGAATTTTGAGTAATTTTAAGGGATTTGAGTGTTTTAAAACAATTGAAGTTACTATGTTTGGTAAATTTTTGACTTTGAAACTTTTATTTTGTTTTACCCTAACGTCGAGCACTCATTAACTATAGCTAGTAAATGTAGCTAAAGTCCAAGAATTCGATCATGTCTGTTTTCAATTTAAGTTGTTCATATTTTTTTTTGCTCAAAAAGCCTAATTGAAGTTCCTACTTGTTTGGGCATATGTTCTTGATGTTATAATTCTTAATGAAGACCCAAGTCTTGTCAATGAGCGAGACGAAGAATGAACTTGTCTCTCGGTTAGAGCATCCATAGGGTTTTATGAAGGAATATGCAAGATATTCGACAAATCATTCTTAACTGTTTATGAATGCGATGATGATGGTTCCTATCCATTCGGCAGGGCAGTACAAACAAGTCACAAATATATTATTGAAGAGCTTCGAAAACGATGATGTCCTGATTCAGATTGCCTTGTCAACAAACAAGGTAAAATTAGAACATGCTTCACATTGCAGCAAAGAGCGGGAAATGTAGACATTTCATTTCGGTTTACATGAGGAAACTTGATAGGAAGAAGAGACATATGCTTGAAGAAATTTATAAGTGTAAATTTTTGTTTAATGTGTATTAATCCAGCCGATGACTAAAAATATCTCATTGATATTCTATGTATGTATACATGCCATAACATTAAGCGAACGTGTGATATTTTTTTACGTTAATCGATTGATTTATTTCTTAACTGTTCCTACGATTTTGTGTCTTTCTTGGGACAAAGTCCTTTGGGAAAATTGGCAATTTACCCCAAAAAAAAAATCTTCTTGTCCCTTTACTCCTTTTTTGATTTTTGCTATTTTGTGCCAACATTGCCCTTCAATATAGTTA
>OVBJ01003107.1:0-13705 GCA_900406535.1 Noccaea bulbosa
GTAACTTGACTGAAAAGCAAAGATATAAACCGAACATGATGAACGCCCCTTAAAGTTGTGATAGATGTGAAGATGCGCTGCATCACATCTATGAACCGCTTGATGAAGCAACAAATCAAACAGGCAGCGTAAAATTGCATAACTTTCTAATTCAAATAAGCAAAACACGAAATCGCAGGGAACTCAAAACGAAATCATAAACATGCAAAGCAATCAATAAGAGAAGAGAGAATANGAAGAAGCGAGCGCCTTCCTCAATCCGCCGTAAACGCGTTTTCAGAGGGTAATCTTTATTTCGTCTCAACACGTGGCAGGTTTAAAACCCAGCAGAAAAACTCTTGCTAAGAGTTTGGTTTATAAGTTTTAATTTCTTTTATCTTTTTTTAATTCTGTATTTCGCTGTGGATGGTCTCATCATCGCCTTCCCAATTGAGAATTAGTCCATTTCCCCCAAAAATAAAATTTCTCCCTTTTCCTTCATTTTCTCGCAGTCAAAGCTTTACCTTCTCCACCACTATCACTCCCGATTTCTCTTCCTAGGTCTTCTCTCTAATCGTAACCCCTAGATCTCTGTTTCAGGCCTTGTGGGCACCTTCTGAATTTCTTCGATCTTCCCCCCTGACGAAATCAAATGTCAGAAGGGTACGCGATCGAGCTCTATTTCGACCCTGCGCTCGAAAACCAAGTCTTGAAAGCATGGAACGTCTTCGCTCGCCGTCAAATCAGCACCAAACTGATCAACACCGAGTCTCGCCCGCACATAACCTTGTTCTCCACTTCCTTCGTCGACTCAGCGAAGCTCGAGCCCATTATCAAGACCTTCGCATCGAGGCAGGAGCCTCTCTCGCTCTCTTTCTCCTCGATCGGGAGCTTCTCCAGCGACAACAACGTGCTTTTCCTCTCGCCGACACCGTCCCTCTCGCTTCTCCAGCTGCAGGTCCAGCTATGCGAGGCGGTGAAGAAAGAAGGTGTTGAGATCGGCGAAGAGTATCGTCCCGACTCGTGGGTTCCCTTCTGTCCCGTGGCTCTCGAGGTGCCTAAGTCCCGTATGGCGGAGGCTTTCTCGGTTTTGAGGGATTTGAAGCTTCCGGTGAACGGTTACGCCATGGATGTTGGGCTCGTTGAGTTTTCTCCGGTTCGTGAAGTCTTCTCTTTTGCTCTTGGGAACAGTTTGGAGTCTTGATATCGTTTGCAATGTGTTGTCAGGGTTTGATGATTTTAGCTTATTGGCTGTTGTAATATGAATGTTAACTATTGAACACAGTTGGGTTTCTGAGGAACAGTTTAAAGAATTGCAATTTATCAATTCTCAATTCACTGTGTACAAAAAGTTTCGATCTTTATCTCCAAAATCGATCTCGTTGTTGCTGGAATGTAACTGATGGAACAGTGGTTGGTTACAAAAGTTTAGCAATTTTGTTTCTTTGATCAGGTTTTTTTCCGTAAAAGATTGATCTTTTTGATCTGCAGAACTTCTCCATAAGTTTTGAGTTACATTTGCTTCTAGTACATATGCAGTTTGGTGCATACTTCTCAATGCCCAATGATGCTTGAATCTTCTGCAGATGAGAGAGTTACAAGTTGTTTGAGATTCTTCATTTGTGTTTCATGTCTCTAAATGAATCTGGATTGCTCAAAAGCCACTTCTCTGTTAGGTTTCAACGGCTTATCAGCCAAGAAATGGTACTGTCTGCAGAAGATCAGGAGCAACCAAACGAGGTAAAGAAAAGTTATGTGTGTTCTATTGAGTATTAGTATCACCTCTGTGTAACATCATATAATCTAGAAGCCGCAGCCAAAATAATCACATCAGTGATAAACTTATTCGTAATGAAAGGTTAAAAAAATGTTGCTTTACTTTTTGTGTTTATCCACAAATCATTCATCAGCTTAACTGTCTAATTATCGCCATTAGAAACTCGCTCCACGCATCAATTGGTCCAGGCAAACACCAATGGACGCAATCGTTGTAACCTTTCATCCATTTGTTTCCCCAGTGACCATTCGGATGCCCATCGGGTCTCATCAGCATAACCTTAGTCACATCCAAAACCGCAAACTTCTTCGCTGTCTTGTTTCCTCTCCTTATACCTTCAAGCTGTTCAATCTGAGACGTCCTGATCTTCATCTCGTTGCTCTCCAGGTCGATTTGGTGTTCTCTAAAAGGACTCCTCCTGCTGCAAGATCCTCCTGTGTCCCAAGTCCCGTTCTCGAAATGCGCAGGCGAAATAGTCCTCATGACCGTCACTAGATCTCTCTTGCATTTCTCGCAATCGTCGATGTGCTTGAAGACCGCCGAGTAAACAAGCTTAAACCCTTCGTCAGGGCTAATCTGAGTCACGTTTGGTACGTTACAGTAGATGCAACCAAGCGACTCGTCTCCTCTGTTTATGAATATAGGTCTGAAGAACCAGTGAGCAGCCGAGATAATAGCAATGTCTGTAAATGGCAGATCCTTAAACCACCTTTCGTCGATTTTGCTGACATCTAAATCAAACACTCCTGTTCCGGTCTTGTTACCATCTGTCCTCTCTCGTTCCGCCACAAGAAACTTGGTCCACGAGGTCGAGAGAGTGAAGTCGTGGTTCGGAAAGTACCAAATCCTGTTTCTGTCATCTCCATCAGAGTATATATCTTTAGGAGTTTCTTCCTGCACAAGCAAACACACAAAGCTTAAGCAAAAGTAACTGATTCTTTTTTTAAAAAGACCTTTTCTTGTGAACAAAGCAACAGATATATCCTCAACTAGTGTACCATTGACAACAAGCAGAGAAGAGATTCCATGTGGTTTCTTGCTACAGAATCACCAATAAACCTCATCTTCTTGCCTCGAACCATAACGAGAAAGGCCTTAGGGTTAAACCTAGGAAGATCGCAGCCATCTGGTTTCCATCTCCAGAACAAGAAATCTCTGTCTGGCCTCCCATGTTTAATGCAGTTCTTGGAGTCAGGAATCGTGGAACAGCTTGAGTTTGTGTACAAAGATCCTCTTTTGTCTGGTACCCAATGTCCCTTGAACAAATCACATTCAGGATCTAACCAAACCCAAAACCAAAAAACAGCAAAAGATAAACAAAATCAATAAAACTTTCCGACAAATGTCACAAGAACAAAAAAGCTGAATTCTTTACAAAGTTGAAATGTTTCAAACAACAATGAGAATAGTTGAACATAAGATCATACATTTTCGAAGTTTTTAAAGTTACAAATAATCTGAGTTCGTGGAGAGAGAAAGAAAAAAAAAAGGCTGACAAAAACATAGATATCAAAATATTAGAAATGATCATATTTTAAACATTTTATTTGGTTTTACCTTACCGATTTGAGGTTGGAGGGAGAGAAATTTTCGTTCGGAGATGGATTTAAAAGGATTCTGAGGGTAGACGAAGAAACCGGTGAAGAAGAGAGTTATGCAGAAAGAAGACAAGAGTAATGGCGTTAATCTTCCCATCTTCGTCAACATCCATCTCTCTGTTTTCTCTGAATTCTGGAAAAGCGATGATGATTTCATTTTCTTCATTGCATGTCGTTCATCCCTAGAAATGTATCTAAACATATGTTTACATATATATACAAGGACACACGCGGAGATATTTTTCTTTTATTCTGTTTCCTTACACTTTCATTTGGATTTGGAAAGGAAGGAGAAAGGTTAGTTAATAACAATGGCGAATTATGGCTATTTTCCTTTGAAATACACATTCGTTCTTTAAAATGTGTTTGCTTTACATTGATGATGTAACGGTAGCCGTCAGATGACAACACGTGGCGTGCAACGATGCGGTGTGGGTTTGCATGTGAATTGTTGTGAAAGTGGTGAGACTTTTTTAAACCACATTTCACGGTGTAATTTCCTTTTCCTCTTTGTAGAATTTTATGTTGCCACTTTTGGTGTAAATTAAATTTAATACTTAACGCGTCTACTATAATCTTCTTTCTTCACCCTTCTTCCCAACTTTTAAGGTTGTTAATTTAATTAAAGCAATTTGTTGATTTCTAAACTTTAATAGCGTATTTTAAAGTTAATTAATAAAAATCATTTTCTTCTGTTTGACCAAAACATGCGATTTAGTAGTTTATACTCTCTCGGCTTGCATGAAAGCTACACACACATTCGCATGCCCGGGTCGCATGCCCGGGTCGCTTGCCAATGTTCCCATCGTTATGTTTTCTTCTTTGAGTGAAGTTTGACGTCAGGACAGAGACAGCTGAATTTTGTTGAAGGATTGTCCGTTAGGGAATGTCGTGGAGTCTGGATTCCTTTGCTAGATTAATAACAAAGGTGGGTCGAGTTGTTCTTGACGGTTTTGTTGGGCCAACAAAGTAGTTAGTTGATTCTTATCCAGCCCAAGATTAGCTCTATCAAATCGTTTCTATCGAGTGTTGGTTCTAGTTTTATGAGTTTTGAGAAATTAGTGAAAAATTGTTTGAATAAGCTTTGCTCTGATGATTTTTGTGCATTTGTGCGTTTGTTTCATATGTGTTTGTCTGTTATGATGTTTTATATGGGTTTCATAGAAATTCCATTGCGTTTTCAAAAGACTCTTCAATTTTCGTGTTTTTGAAGCTCCATGGAAGCTTACAAGCAATGGGCCGGTTTGGAGAAATAGAGAGTATGTACATTCCTTAGGATCTCTTGCCAACGTAATCTCTCTCTAATTTTTGATTCTCTCTCGACTAAAAGATTTCTCTTCGTTTTCTCGTTCGTCTCAGTTTCAAAGTCTCATTGTCTGGTTGTTTGAATTTTTGCTTATTGGAAGAATAATGTTGGTATAAACTGCGCCATTTTAGATCGAAGCGTTTTTGGAATTGTGAAACTTGTGTTCTGTAGTTTTTTGCTTCATAGATTGGTCCAGAAGCAGGTTTTGTGAAACTTTGGTAACATTTTACTATTATCTTTGTTTAGCTCCTTTAGTGTCTTCTAGGAAACTAACTTGGTCTATGTATATCTTATACACGTTTTCTCAATTCATAAGAAACTTCAACTTTAGCAAATTATAATCTCCTTTTTCTTACTTATCTGATTATCTGAACAAGCATATGAGTTAGGGGATTAGGCTAAGTGTTTTACATGTATTGGGGCAAGAGATTAAATTTTTGTATTCGTTTTATTTTAGTCAGTAAAGGGTCACGTCTGCTTATATCTTTTGGCTCTTTAATTTGTTACAACACAATTTTTGTTTTATGCTGATAATGAACAAAGAGACAGTGGCGGAGCACGTTAAGCTGGTGGCAGCTGCCCCCATCAAATTTTTTTGTTCAAATATAATTTATTTAAAGCTAAGATTAATGTCCCATACTAAAATTATGTTTTGCCTGGTGGTTTTTTTCCGTAAAGTCAACGTTAATTCCATGTAAATGGATTTAACAAAAAAAAAGTTCCACGTAAGAAATTAATGCCAGAATTTTGTTTACAACTCACATCTATTTATTATTAAATATGTATACTAACTGAATCTACTATTTCCTTTATGATTAAATAATTTCTTTAATTTTTTTGTTTCTCCTTTATTCAATTCTCAAAATATTTCTTGCAACATATTTATACAAGATTTTTTTTACTGCACATAGATACTATCAATCTTAGACCAATTGTTTGAAATAAGATTATTATAGTTTTGATTATCAATAAATTAGGATTACTAATTTTATTTATTTAATCAAGAAAACATTTATTTAATATTGCACAGTTTAAATATTTGAAATTAGAGACATAGATGATATAATAAGCAATTCATGAAAACAATGCAAATTTCCAATATATTATATACACTTTTTTATAAGTAATACAGTTCTTGTCATAAACAAGTATAAATTTGTTTGACAATTGTAAATTGTATGAATTATATGTTTTTCTTAGATATGCTTTAGATAGTTCTAAATAAAAAGATGTGAAAAAACGTTAAAAGAAAAATAATAGATGGACTAGACATAAACATTTGATCTGAATAAAAATACTAATTCTATTTATTTATTTTTGGCTCAAGGGTTAATGTTAATTTTGTTTTGTCATGATAAAATAATTTTATATAACTTTTTTATCTTTAAATATTTTTTGACCCCATTGAAAAATATTTCTGGATTACTGGAATTTGATGAGAACATTAAAGAGAGTGAAACAGAAACTCAATAAGCATCGGAAAGTGAGACTCAAACTCAATCAGCTCAACCAATTCTAACGGGTATTTCAATCTAACAAATGCTTGAAAGGCTGATATTTGGAAAGAGTATTCTGTCAATGTTGTGTTGCTGCTGATAAGATCTTGTGTTGGTCAGATCTTCTTAAAGGTGATTATTTGTGGGTAAAATTCCTGGATACTGAGTTTGGCAATAAGAGAGCTCTCACTCATTGATACCCGTAAATACATTCGACGAAGCACACTGATGTGCTTTGATATATATACGGCCACAGCCTTTGACGCATTTGCCTTTGCCTTTGCCTTTGACTGTGACGCCTTGACATCACCCACTGCCCTGCGTAAGACGACATCTGTATATTATATGTTGGGTATTATTGTGGGCTGGTTTTCCTGATTTATATGGACTCATATCGATATCATACTTTTATTTTGGGTCGAATAGTATTATGTGTTTGCTAACTAGAATACTGTTCGTTGATATATACTTTTTTTTTTTGGTTTTAATGTTAAGAATTGATTGATATATACCTTGTGCATATCGTGTAGATCTGAAGGAAACTATATTTTGAATTCGGTCTGGTTCTTTAAACACATGACCAGTTATCCATATATGTTAGGACTTACAATTTTGGATGATTAAATCACCAAAACCTTGAATTGCAAATAGAATTATAGAAGTTTTATTTCCAAATTATGCTATGAATCATCAAAACCTTGAATTGCAGTTTAGATTATTTCTGAACATTAATTTATGTGTGTTCAAACTATCAATTTTGACTATCCAGTAATCCTACTGATCTCAATCCAGTAATCCTATATAATTTTGTTTTGGGCGGTTCATCCACTCTCGGATGGTACAAACATTTTCTGCCAATAATTTTTTGTTTTTAAGAGAATCATAACTCTGCGGATATATTATTGACTGTACACCTGACAGTTGACAATCCTTTGCTACGTTTTTTTTTTTTTTTTTTTTTTTTTTGGTNTTACGTTATTGTATTGAATTTTTAATTTTAGACCTTTTTTTTCCTTTTGGACCAAATAACTTTGGAACTCTTGTATATGTCAGACGAACTGGAATTCTCTCCACATATATCATTTATGCTTTATAGAAGACTTATGAAGTTTGAGCAAAAAATAACAAAAAGTTTATTTTTTATTTGCTTGTAGATGACCGTTAAATATACTAGGCACAACAGGACTTTAAACCGTACCTAAAAACTAAATCCGGTTTCGACCTGATAAAACCAACCCGAGTCGGTTTCAGTTTTCGGTTTTGCCAAAATAACCAGTCGGTTTGGATGTTGACTTGAGTTCGATTTCGGGTTCGGTTAGGTTTACACCCAATAACCGAATTAATAACTGCAAATCGACCATTATTAAATAACATATTAACCCAAAACCTAATTCACGCGACACCTTTTTTTTTTTGATGGTCGACACTTCATCTTCATAAATCTTCTTCATCAATCTTCTTCGTCAATCTTCTTCTCTGATAGAGGAAAATCGTATGCACGATAATCCGATAGATGATAGAATCAATGTTCCTAAAACACGGGTCCTAATTTCATCTAGCAAGAGTTTAGATTGAAGAAACAACTCAAGCAAACAATGAAAAAAAGTAAACCTAGAATCACAGAGATAAAAGAGAGAAGAGGATAAATTCTTTTGATATTTCTTAATTGTATAATGAAGTGTCTTACAACCTTTTTATATAGAAAACCAAAACCCTACTAATAATTTAGAAAACCCAATAACAACTTAAATTATAAAACCCAATACCAATTACGTGGCCCTCTAAATAATACTATATTTCTTATATCAAATCTCCCCTGTTTGAAAAACCTCGACCACAAGGTTTATGTTGTTCGATGAAAAACCTCTTGTAGCTTTAATTGTAGAAAAATGCCACCAAGATCCCAAATCTGGTTAGATCGAAGCAAGAAACTTGGTTGTTGATTGCCTACTCCAATTAAGAAGGAAACTGCATACAAGCTCTCAGCCTTGTTCTTCCAACGGTGCCAAACTTGCAATTTCGCACATATGTTCTTTCTCCAAAAACGAAATTCTTCACTAAACCATGTGTTTAGCTTGTACTTAAACCTCCACTTGTGCTTCATGTAAGATTTTTTAACACAACTGTCGTGATTCTCTTCATCCATTGATATACCAGTTGTGACACCAACATCAAAATACAATCCATAATGTGACCCATAGCAAAATTCAGCTTCAAATTCTCCTTTAAACTTGAATTTCCAAGACTTAGAAAACAAACTCAGTTTTTGCCTTAGCTGTAATTTGTACTTTTCCTCGTCAAACATGTGGCATGCATTATCTTTCCCATTCACACATTCAAAATCAGATTGAAATTGAACTTGATCGCTTCCCACAATTGCATATGCATATGGCAAATCCTCACAAACGTCTAATGATCTACTGCAAAATCTATGACTATGTTCCATGATAGAATTTGATACCTGAGATTGTGGAACACAATGAGTCACTGTATATGATGATTCAGTGGTCTCATGCGATTCACACTCGTTGAGTGGAGTCAATATCGACATCGACTTTTGTGTCGTGAAGCACCTCAACAGTTAATCGAAGTGCTTTGCGCATATCAGTCAAACCTTCGCGCACATTAGCTAGACCGTCGCGCACATCAGCCATACCCTTTTTGAATGTTTGTTTTCCCTTGGCTATTGTATTCCTTAGAGAATGTAATTTTTCTAGCAATCGTTGTACATCATCTACCTGAAGCACATATCGATCTCGTGTGTCCGCCATAAATTCCAAGGAAAGATTGGCTCTGATACCTTTGATAGAGGAAAATTGTATGCACGATAATCCGATAGATAATAGAATCAATGTTCCTAAAACACGGATCCTAATTTCATGTAGCAAGAGTTTAGATTGAAGAAACAACTCAAGCAAACAATGAAAAGAAGTAAACCTAGAATCACATAGATAAAAGAGAGAAGAGGATAAATTCCTTTGATATTTCTTAATTGTATAATGGAAGTGTCTTACAACCTTTTTATATAGAAAACCAAAACCCTACTAATAATTTAGAAAACCCAATAACAACTTAAATTATAAAACCCAAAACCAATTACGTGGCCCTCTAAATAATACTATATTTCCTATATCATTCTCCAACCTCCTTCACTCATCCGTTTCTCTCTTCTTCTCCGCCCTATCGCCTCTATCTACGTCGGCTCGCGCTGCTCGGATCTCATCATCTGTACTCATCCGTTCTTCTCTTCTTCTCCGCCTCTCTATCCCCTATCTTCGCGGTCTCGCCCCTATCTCCGCCGTCTCGCGGCTCGGATCTCGTCGTCTATACTCATTCGTTTCTCTCTTCTTCTCCGCCTCTTTTTCCCTTATCTCTGCTGTCTTGCCCCTATCTCCGCCGTCTCGCGCGGTTCAGATCTCCCGAGATCTAGGCGATGATTCAACAACCTCGGTACAAGAAACCCGAAAACCCGACCCGTTACCCGAAACCGGAAATAAATCGGTTTTTCTCGGGTTTTAGGTAAAACCTGAAAACCGACCTGAACCCGAAAATTCAAACCCGAATCTGACCCGAACCCGACCAAATATCCTAACGGTTTCTAAGGGGGGTTAATAAAACTTTCAAAATACTATCTATAACATTTAGATTCTCAAAGTCCATTACAATAAATATTTTGATTGGTTTTCTAAACTTACATACTATTTCCAAATCTAACAAAAACTCTTTATAAATTTAACAATTCTTTTAACTTCTAAAATCTTCAAAATCCACACAAATTCTACTCCTAATAACCCCACTATAAACTTCCAAACCCGAATACCCAAAACCCGATTTAACCGACCCGAACCCGACCGGTTAACCGAAGTAGTTGGCCTAGTTAATACTATTTCTTTGATCTATCAAAAAAATACTAAATCAAATATACTGTATATGGTATTTGATTAAGTGGAAGATTATATTGCAAATCTAATCATAAATGCAGATCCAATTATTAAGATTTATAGTAGCTAGATTATTAGAACCCTGGAGATTTTAATATCAAATCTACAGCCCGGTTATTATAAGAATAAAGAAAGAAAAAAAACTAAACTCAATTAAATTTCGAAATCTTAGTTTTTAAGTGGACATTATTATACAATCATGGCCAGAGAGGCCATACCACATGTGTATAGTACAATTTCACATGTGACAATGCCAATGAAAATTCACAAAACCTATAAACATTAGCTTAAGAGTTGAAGACATGTCCCATGTTCACTTTGGCTTACCTCTTCAATATCTCCTAGAATTTGCATTTGCTTGGTTGCTAGGACACACTCACATACAGCCACATGAATTCCCAATGACCCATATGTTCCTTCAGAGGTCCAAAATTAGAAGTGAGAAAAAAATCACATTATAGTGCTTTTTAATATAATAATTCATCTATTTATATGGGAAGTTTCTTAAGACATTCATGATTTAGTTCAAGTTTCAATTAATACCAAAAGGGACATTTGGCGCTAAGTTGCTTGATTTTGGATTCCACTAATTTGTTGAGAAACTTTGACATTATGAAGTTTCGAAAATTTTACTCTATAAAGAAAATATAATGGAAACTAACGAGTTAATAAACAAATCGAGATCTGGCCATGCCCTAGGGTCTAGGGGATCGAGATAACAGAGATGTTGGATGTATGAGGAAACACAATAGACTAAAGTAGATAAAAAGACCATCATTTGACTTATAAGCAGTTAAAATATTGTCTTATTGATGAAACTAGGATTGGATTGAAAAATTTATGAAAATTGATTAAAAATATATTAAACCAAGACTACTTATAATTTAGAATTGTTTATTAAATAAATCTTCATAATCTTATACTATAAGAGTTATAGTTTTTTTTTTATCATAGTGGTTCTTTTTATAATAGGTTTATGGACCATTATATTTCTTTATTTCCAACATGAGACTTTCAAGATATTTATAATATTTTATATCTATTCAATTTGAAATGTTTGATCAAATCAAAATTTCTGAAAAATATATAAATTTGAATCAACTATAATATATCAAATTTTTAATTTGTTATAATTTTTTTGACTTTATCAAAAAATTAAATCGTTATATTCTTTTTTGACTTTATCAACGATTTAAATTTTTGTATTTATAATATTTACCTTTTGATAAAATTTATAATATTATTAATCCAAGTTAAACTATTTCATTTATTTTGATATAAATATTTTCAATTTTTTCACATCAAAATATTTTTAATATTATAGATATTATTTGGTTTAATCATATGGTTCCATGAAAAAAATCATATTAAACCAAAAATATTTTAAAGTTGGATGCTTATTAAATCATTTTCTTATCATTTTCTTTTTATAATAGTCTAGTGAACCACTCAGACATATTTATTTCCAATGTGAGATTTTGAATAACTCATATTTTTATCATTTGATAAATTGATATTCGTTTCTAAAAATTCAAATTACAACTTGTAGTAGAAAAATCTATTTTTATTAATATATAGATGATGTAATAATTTATTATTTTTACAAAATTAAGTTCAACCAAAAAATGAGAGAAGAAAATATTGTATTTAAGAAAAGTAATTAATATGATATAATTGTAAAAAATGGAAAGAATAATAATATCTTCATAATTAAATGTTGATTTATGTATAAATATTGATATAACCTATTCTCTAACCAAATTAATATCAATGGCACAAAATGTAATTAGCCTAATAATCTTTGTCTTAATTAAAATTTACTTTGAGAATGAACCTAGTGATGACACATCAACATGGCATTTTTATTAATATCACATGACATAAATGTTATTTTTATATTTGTTTTCTCTTTTAATATATTAGGGATTGACCAATGAAGACATAAATAAGATTCTTTTTGACGGTGGAAAATAAGAATTCCATAACTTAAAAACAGAACCCCACCGATTGCATCTGAAAATCTTAGAGGAGACACTATATATTGCTTAGTGAGTTAGTTGATAGATTATACATTATATATGAGTTAGTTGATAGATTATACATTATATAAACGATGTATACCAAATAAGTATTGGGTTGAGAATAGAAGATACAAAAATTGGCCTTCTCATGTGGTAGAGGTAGACCTTACTTCAGTGACACTGCTGAGGAGAGAGCATGTGTCTCTATTAATGACATATATAATCATATACATTGTTATTTTATTATATATAACACAGGTACCATTTTAAAAATAAAATTGTTGGCCACGCAATTAAGAAATTAAAACCTATTGAATGCTAAGTGGGAGGAATCCCCATAAGCAAGGTAACTCATATATTAAAAACAAAATGAGATTCGTCATAATTTTCAAATATAAGTTAATACCTTCAGTAGTGGTATATACATATGTTAGTTTAGTCTTGTAGCCTTGTAGGTAATGCTATTAATGTTGGCAAAGATAATACAGTATGTAGTAGCTTTGCTAAAAATATACAACTGTGAAGTAATTACCATTTACCAGCTCAAGCGCGTTTTACACCAACTGCTAATTAGGTCTGGTCAAGATAGAACTGTCACATAAGCGTCATATAATGACATAGAAGAATAAGATTACGCAAGTGGTAAACACGCTGTCCTTATAACTTGTATAGCTGTGCCAGTATATTCTCTTCCTAAGTCAAACTGGTTAAATTCAAAATTTATCCACCGTTTATTTCAGATAATATATGTATAATATAATGACATAGAACTATAAATATATTTTAATATAATAATTTATGTTCGCTAAATAGAAACTTCCCATGTGCTCACCGGTTAGTGTTACTGTCTTTTCCTTAGTTTGTAAAAAATACTTAACTAGGTGATAACCCGCGCCTTGCGCAGAGTGAAATATTTATTAATTATTTTTTATTAAAATTATTGGTGTTTTATTTATTTATTTATTTTTCATAATTTATTCTTAATTAATTTCAATAAAAAGCACATAATATCACATTCAAAAACTATAACATCAATCATATGTAATAATCCATATTTAAATTGTTATTATTTTTAAAAAATTAGTAAAATTATATATATTGTTTTTAATCATTACAGTTAATTATGGTATGATTGTTTTTCTTACTTTTATAGAAACAAAATAAATATTATATCAAATAAATTTAAATTTGGTAACATTAAATATGTTAAGTTCAATATGTATTAAATGAACTCATTAATCAAAAACATGATAATTTATGGCTGATTTATAGGTTAATTTATTATTAATATGGGAAAATAATATATATTTGAATCTA
This sequence comes from Noccaea bulbosa, assembly GCA_900406535.1. NCBI lineage: Eukaryota > Viridiplantae > Streptophyta > Magnoliopsida > Brassicales > Brassicaceae > Noccaea > Noccaea bulbosa. The sequence goes on from OVBJ01003107.1 coordinate 13,436, forward strand.
CTCATAACTAAAAAAACTTTCATATAATACACTATTTATTGGCAACATCATCATCTAATTAGAAAATCTCAAAAAAATCAATAATTATTTTTTAGAACAGTAAAATTAATTTTTAATTTTGTATGAAATATGAGAAAAACATGTTTACCATTAAATTGATTATATATTCATTTATATATATATTTGTAGAAATCTAGTATATTGAAGAAAAAAAATTGCATTAAAAAATTGTATCAATAATTTTGAATATTATTTATATCAGTATTCGAT
>OVBJ01003108.1:0-13701 GCA_900406535.1 Noccaea bulbosa
AAAATTCCGCCCCGATTAATCCCCGTATTATTAGCGGTTTTTTGAAAAATCACTTATCACTGCCCGACCGAACGATTAGCGATAAGCGATATTTTGAACGTAGAATAAAACCAACAGTTTTTATCATGGGAACAATTTTCAATTTTATTTAATCTACAAGTTATTACAGCCAATTCCTCAGGTATAGTAGTTTAAGGAAAGTGTAAGCATGTAAAATAAGATAAGAATAAGGATTATTATATACTACTAAAGCTTAGGTTGGGTTCTTGATCAAGTACCTAACCTTTTTTTGCGATGAAAGAAAGCTTTAGTGCAAGTCAAGCATAGCCTCCTTTATCCTTGGAACAACCAAAACATCATAATTAGTACTACTTCATGTTTTCTTAATTCCGTTTCTAACAATGTTATCTCCTATGTTTATTTGGGCTTTGAGCCCTTGATTGATCCATGAGAATTTGGACACGTGGGACCAAAATCAAAAGTTAATTACCTTTCTTTGGACCCAAAAGAAATCTGAAATCTTAGAGAAGTCTCAGAGTAGGTAAATCACTCAAGATTCAAGAAGATTACTTTCATGAAACTCTAAACTCGCATCCAAAAGTTTTTGTATTCGAAAATGTGAATAACATATCCATTAAATTAAGAACTGTAGAATCGCAATTAATCATGAGACAAAATTCACATAACAATGTATTTTATAACAATTTTGTTTTGTATGAATTTTTATAACATTTTCACTAAGAACTGTAGTAGTTGTGCGTTTGTTCTGAAATTTGTTTGTCTCCATCTGTGGCCTAAGCTAACGAAGCATACGTTTATGTTAAAAAGGCAGCAGCCTCGTAAGCTTGCTGAATAGAAGCATAGCGTAACTTTCATACTTTTGAAATCTTTTAAGAATTTTTCACGTCACTGAAATAGATCGCCCAAATCTATAAGTGTGGATATTGAACATCTTTCTGGAAACCGAAGATGGGATTCGAGTCGCAACTCGCCGAATTCCTCGGTGTTTGCGATGTGGATGATAACCAGGTGATGCAATGCAACAGTCTCTTCTTCTTCCACCATCTCCGGTGAAAGATAGAGGGTTGGTTTGAGGTTAATCCGAATTACCCCGTCAGCTTCACGGGACCAACTATAAGTAGACGCCGGAAATTGGAGATGGGTCGGCGTCTTGCAAGCAATCATGATACAGGCTGCGAAACCCAGAAGTTTGGGGGCAGCCCTGAATGGAAGCAGGCTGACCTTCGTAGATGTCCCTAGGGCTTGATTATCGAAGCAGCTGGGCACTTTGGTTCCCGGTAAGCAAGCAAATCGCTCTGTAACCTAGGAAAAATGAAAACTCAAGTCAGAAAATAGAGTAGGAGGGGGTAAATTCACAAGAGAGAAACGGTTTAGAAAGCGTACCACTTGGCTAAATCCGTCGTTTAAAATCTGAGTGATCAAATGCTCGTTGGGAAAACAACTCTTGGCAAGTACGTTTGCGAGGAGATCTCATCACAGTTTCAGCACCATTTTTTCATTACTAATCTCAGCAATCAAGGGAGCAGTTTACTAGAGATTCTTACCAGAGAGGCTCTTAACACAACCACTAGCTTCAATGGGAGCTCTGATGTCAACGAAGAAATTGTTGGTCGAAAAGTTCTGCTTGTCGCTGATAGCGTGGATGACATCAGACAGCTAAACAGTTTTGCAAAACAAGCCAGTTTGTTTGGTCCAGGAAGTCGAGTTATCTTTATCACTCAAGACAGTTCTTTGCTATTTCAATGTGGAGTGAAACACATCTACCAAGTTGGGTGTCCGGGATATGATGAAGCTATTCAGTTATTCTCACAGTTTGCTTTCAGGCAAAGGAATCCTGTTTCTAGTTTCGTAAGACTCTCGGGTCGTGATGTGGAGGTTGCGGGTCGCATTCCTCTGGCCCTCAAAGTGTTGGGATCTTATCTGTATGGTAAGGATAAAGATGAATGGGACAGTACACTGCGTACGCTTGAAGAATCACACAGTAACTACACTAGAGAAGTACATCGGAGCAGATGATTTCGCACCTAGAACTCCCACTATACTGGATCTTGGGGACAATGAAGAATATCGTTTCCCATTGTACTCCTTCACTCTTCAGTGAACACTGATCAGTTTATTTTGTTATATTCGAACTATATTATGCAACCTTCTTTGGAAAAGACAAACAAAGAATCTGAATTCTGTATTCCTTTTATCTTTCCTTACTATGGTTTGATTTTCTTTTGTATTCGGTTGGTCGAGTTGAGGTAGTCTCTTCAGCACTCCTTTGACCAATAATCAGTTCTACTAGTTGTTTGGGACTCTGTCAGGTTACCCAGCATCTCATGTGTATAAATCATTAAGTGGTTCATTACAGTCTACGTACAAGCGTAGTAGTCATCCTCCTTTATCCTTGGAACAACCAAATTAAAACATAAATAATTGCTTGCTAGCAACTTCATGTTTTCTTAATTCGTTTTTAACAACTTCTTAAACTTTTATTTCATATGTTTATAGGATCTGAGCCCTTAACTGATCCATGAGAAACTGGACACGCGTGTACTCAACTGCTACTCATCACCCTAGGGACTAAATTCAAAAGTTAATTAATTACCTTTCTTTGGACCAAACTCAAAGGAGACCTATATAAGTCGTGAAAAAAAAAAAAAGATGAATAAGAGCAACTAAAAGATTTATGTGGTCTCGTAAGTGATGAGTATGTGAATTACTCTAGAAGATTAGTTTCTTGAAGATGTTAAATTCACTTCCAAAGGCGTTAAATGGGAGTAACATTTTCAGTAAGTGTTAGTTATGTTGTCACGGAGTAAGATTTAACATTCCCAGTGTGAAGATAACTCCTTTGGCTTCGTCTCAAAATTTCCTGTGTACATTTCCAGCCTAAGCTAATAAATTACACCTAAGCCATGTTTTGTGGAAACGCAACACATAGACAGTAATTAAGCGCAGCACAGTCTTGTTGAGTAAAATCCGAGCACTGTCTATAGAACATATATGGGTATATGTTCTATACTGTCTAGTGATAATGATTTACTAAAGCAGAGAATTGTCAAGTATTCATCAAATTAAAAAAGATAAAAAATTTGGTGCTGTTGATGAAGCGAGAGCTCCACGTTATATATAATCTGCAGATAATTTCATCGCCGCTGGTTTATTTTGGTTAATTATGACCCGTACACCAAATCGAACCGGTCTTATATAAACCGAAGGTTAAAATGTACATGCAAACCAGAAAACCAAGCCGAAGTTACATTATTTCAGTGTAGAACGAGTTGTAACTTGTAAGACTCGGGAATAAATTTCTGAAGATTCAACATCTGATTATACACAGAAAATGAAATGGAAGGCAGCAAATTCAGCACTAATCGGAATCATCAGCACTGATGGACCTGTCGCGATGGATCGTCATATGCGAGCTTTATATGAGTTACTAGATTTGAAATCTGACAAGGACGTTCGCTTTGTCGGCATTTGGGTTCCAGGAGGGGTTGGCAAGACGACACTAGCGAGATATGCGTACGAAGAATTGTCTGTCAATTTCCATGCCCATATGTTTGTAGAAACATTCACATCAAGAGAGACTCGAGAAGGAGCTAAAAAAACGATGTCAAGGAGCCCAAATGTGGCCTCTGCTGATGTCATCAAATCAGCACTTAGACAAAGCAAAGGTCTGCTTGTGATTGATTGCGTGGATAACCTGGAACAGTTAAAGGAGATAGCAGAGATCGTTTGCTGGTTTGGTNGCAGAAACTCGAAGGAGACAAAGAGAAAACTATAATGGAAGTAATGAAGAAAAGCTACTCAAGAGCAAACGAGGAGTTGGTGAATTCGATCAAGAATATTTACTCTTAATGTTTTATTCGCCTCGAAAGGCTTTTGTGTTCCAAATGGGATTTTAACAGACTGGTCTATACGTTGTCATGATGTGTATATTTTCACATTTTAATTTACGGACTGATGTCTTTTGCTTTTTGTGTGAAATTTTCTTGTCAATCTTTCTGTTACTGAGGCACACGTTACACACAAAGGCAAATCTTGCTGAGTAAAAGTGGAACACTGTATTGTATAACTTGGTTTAAAAAAAAAAAAAAAAAATCTAGACTAGAAGTNAATTTTGTTTAAAAAAAAAAAAAAAAAAATCTAGACTAGAAGTATACGACTCTGCCAAGCAAGGGAAACTTGGTAAAATGGCAGCAACCTGGTAAAGCTTGCGGAATAGAAGAAATCACGACACTGAAAAAAAGATCGTCTGAAACGAAAACCAAAGGTAATGATCAGTGAAATACCAAATCAGAGAATGTTGTGGTGCTCTGAAGAAAAGTCAAGACGAGTCATGTTATTGCTCTGTTTGTGGTAATCCGGTTATTTGGGAATTTCCCAACACTGGTTTATTTTTTTTTTATTTTAATCAGAAAACAATAATAGAACCGGAACAGCCAAACCGATCTTAAAATAAACCGAAATTGATTGAACCGAGCCGTAGTTACACCGGTATGATTTGGTTTAATGTTGTTCCAACCCGGACCAAGCCTAAACATATAATTTGCCTACAACAAAGCACTAGACAATCATTCGAATTCCACATGCTCTTATCTCGCCGGCTGGAAACTGAAACTCGTCTGGAAGTTGAAGATGGGATTCGAGTCGTAATTCCTCGATCTTCTCGGTGTTTATGCTACTTGGAGCTTGGATGATAACCAGGTGGTGCGATGGAATCGTCTCTTCTTCCTCAATCTCCGATGAACGATAGAGATTTGGTTTGAGCTCAGTCCGAATTACCTCATTATCTTCGCAGATCCAGTCATAACTAAACGCCGGGAATTGGAGATTCAAGGACGTCTCGCCAGAAATCATGATACAGGCAGCGAAACCCAGAAGTGTCGGTGTTAACCTACTCTGAGGTAGGCTGATCTTCGTAGATGTTCCCGATGATCGATTATCGAAATATACGGGCACTGTAGTTCCCGGTAAGCAAAGGAATCGTTGTGACACCTACGAGAATGCGGAAGAAAATTCATAACAGAGGCTTAGAAGGATAGAAATTAGCATAGATCGATAGCAGGAAGCTTACCTCTTGGCTATATCCGTCGTTTAACAAGCTAGCAATTAGATGCTCATCTTGTTGTAGAGTGAAGCAATGGCTGAGATCGAGGTGTTTGATTGAATGATTTGGGTAAATGGCGACACTCTCCAGGGAATCGCAGCCATGTGCATAGAGATGCTTGAGGCTCAGTGGAAGCTCTTCCACTGATTTGATTTTTTTGCAGTTATTGAGGCAGAGAGTTCCCAAAGATTCAAGCTCTCTGATGCTTGCAGGGAATGCCTCAAACTCAAGCCTGCTTAGGTCCAAGTGTAATAGATTGGTGAAGCAACTAAGCTGATCTGAAAATGATTGAACATTCTTGCAATTGTCAAGCTCTACCAAACGGATATCTTGAACTGCATGAGATAGTTCCACTCGTAATCCGAGGTTGGTACAGCCGGAGAGGTTGAGCGTCTGCAAATCAGTCAGCTCTGGCAGTACCTCGAGTTTGATACAGTTTGAAAGATTGAGATATTTCAACTTAGAAAGGTTCTTCGTAGATATAGGTAGATTCTTGAAATCATTTCCGCTAAGATCCAGTTTTTCTAGTGACTGCAAAAGACCGATGTCTTCCGGGATTTTCCGGATGTTCAAGTTGATTAGATTCAACTCTGCCAAGCAAGGGAAACCTGAGAAGCTAATGCAAACAAAGGGGGCACCATCCTCAATGTAGCTAAACCGCTTGATGCTGAGAGATTTAAAATCATAGAAGCTTGAGATGAACGGAAATCTTTCCTTTGGCATCGCCAGCAATTCGTCAGGTACTTGTTGCTCGGAAATACAAGAGAGGTGCTCTGCGTTTCCCATGAGATGCCACAACCTGATGTGTATTTCCCCCTCTATGGATAGGTTTGCTAGAGAAGTTAGTTTCTTTACTTCACTGGGAAACTTCAATATGATTTGCCTGCGTCGCCTGAGTCCACGTTCTGGAAGGACAGTCTTTTCTGAGATATGGATCTGAAGATTCTTTAAGCAGTCACAGTGGGATAAATCGAGCTTTTGCAGGCAAGATAAGCGACCAATTGACTTCGGAGTTTGCTCCAGTCTTGTACAGCCTTGCATTACCAACTCCTCGAGTAGCGTGGCCCTCGAAAGATCTGGAATTTCGGTCAGGTTCTTAGAGCCAGTAACATCTAGTCTCCTCAACTGACCAAGGCCCTGAATATAAGAAAAACACAAAATACGGTGAGAACTTCAGGGATAGTTTTTTTACAGATCTTGAAACCTCTGAATTGCTATATCAGACTCAACACCAATACGTTAGGATAGCTTACCAGGGTTCCATCCCAGAGCCGCACAAGATTGCTGTAACGTAGATTGAGTTCGACGAGACAATGCGGATGGTATTCTGGAGGCAGAGTTGCCATAGGATAAGCATCCCAGTGTAGTAACCTGAGTGTCTTGGGAAGTCTGTCTGTGCCTGGAAGGAACTGCAATTTGGAATTTGTGCCATTAAAATGCGTGAAGGCCTTGAAGAATTTGAGACTGTCGATAGCGTGAAGAACGTTTCCATTAATAGAGAACTCGCCAAGCATATCACACATGTCAAGTGCTACACCTTCAACCGTTGCAGGATCCTGATATGAGAAATGCCAGAGTCAGGTGACATGAAGACAATATAAACATGGCCCAAAGCCTTGTAGATTAGAACAATGTAGAACGCCAAATCTAAAAGCTTTATAATACTTACTGTGTTTTTATGCAGCACAAAAATGATTGGATCAGTTTTCCACAAAATTCTCTGTCTCCAATGCATGGACCCGGATTCTTGGCGCACAATTTCTCTTGCCGCTTGTTCTATCAAGACATGCATCGTGATGCATCTATCAGGTGATATGTCTATGAGAGACTTCACTTCTAAGGTTTTTATCCTTATGTCACCATCATCGATAAGGGTATTTACGCGGTGGACAGATTCTCCATTGAAGAGACATGCAACGTGAAGGAACGCAGCCTGTTCTTCCTCGTCTAAACCTTCATAGCTAGTTTTCAAAATATCCTTGATACGTCGTTGAGGAACTGTTTCAAGAATGCCCAATGCCTGTTCCCAACCCTCTCTCCAGGTAATCTGGCTGAGATGTTTTCCAAAAGCTTCAAGGGCTGAAGGAAGGCCTTGAGCAAGCCTTGAAGCACGGATCGCGAATTGATGGTAGATATCATCAGGAGCCTGCCCTCCTTCAAAAGCAACCTGTTTGAAGAGTTGGATAGCATCATTGTTGTCCAGAAAGCTAACATGGTATACTAATCTCACTCCAAAGGAGTAGAGCAAGCCAAAGTCTCGTGTAGTTATGATGATTCGGCTCCCTGGTCCAAACCAGCTCGTCTCTTTTGCCAGGGCATGCAGCTGGTCGACATCGTCTACATCGTCAAGGACAAGGAAAATTTTACCCTTAAGCTTGGACTTGATACGACTGCGTCCCTTCTCCACGCTCCATAATTTCTCTTGTTTTTTGCCTCGGAGTTCAGAAAGAAGCTTTTCCTGCAAATATGGGAGGCCTTTTTTTGCGAAAATCCTAACATTTTCTATGAAACAGTAATTAGCAAATCGGCGTGAATATTCGTCATAGAGGAACTTGGCAATAGTGGTTTTGCCAATGCCTCCCATTCCCCAGATTCCTATCACACGAACCTCATTCTCAGATTCCATACTCAACAGAGGATTCAGTCGTTCCATGTGAACGTCCATTCCAACAATATCGCTGAAGTCTAGTGGCTCCATTGAGAACAGCTGTTTTGAAATTTGCTCAACAATGTCGGAAACCATGGTGGCCTCGTCAACACTAACATGGAGGACAGACACAAGAAAAGGGTCAATTCACAACTAATACTATTGTCTGAAGGATATGTATTTTTCTTTATATACATTAATAATCCACAACTACTTTCTTGCAGCGGAAAATGTCAAATGGGAGGAAGAGGTCAATGAAATAGAAGGAAACAGGCATATAGATGGGTACATTTAACTAAACTACCTCAATAATCATGTTGCTAACTTGCTATTTGTATTTTAATCGGAAAATGTTTATTAGACTGTGTTAGTAATTGAGAAAGGATAAAATATGATCAATGAGTACACACATCGAATAGGAAACAACAAGTTCAATGCAGGAACCAGAGAAGAAACATAGATAGATGGATGGCGATTGCATGTACATAGAAGACAGAAAGGTTTATTTAGACATTCAGAGGACCGTGGGAAAGGTTTGATATCTTTCATCCGCTTTCATGGTCATGTCTCATGTGTAACAACTAATAGTTTATTCTACATCGGCTCTAGATGATGATTAGTTTGCATTATAGCGGATGATTGTTAATTATTTACAGGGAAAAATGCAGATGGAAAGTAAAAACTTACCAAGCGCTCAAATCCTTGCCTATAGTTCCTGCAACTTGGGTGAGAGCTTCTCTCCATTTCTGAATCTTTGCCGCCATTTTTTTCTTCTCGCTGGAAAACAGTTGCATGATTCTAAACGATCCGTACCTTTCTAAGGCAAAGGTTCCTCTCTGGTGTCTAACGTCTGAGGGATCGACGTTGTAGAAGATTGGAACGGCAATGAGTTGCTTTTTCTTGTGAAGCTCCATAATCAGTTGGAGCTCGTTGAGACACCAAGTCGAGGAAACATAGTTGGGCGAGATAACCAAGACCGCGAACTTGGAATTCTGTATAGCTTCCTTAATCTCTTCAGAAATGGAGTCTCCAATTTGAAGTGTTTGATCATCTTTGAATATTTTGTCAATTCCCCTGCTACAGAATGCTCTGTGCAAAAAGCTGGCGATGCCTCTGCGAGCATCTTCTCCTCGGAAGCTGAGGAACACATCGTACTTCCTCACGGCACGAGGTAAGTCCATCGGTACGACGTGTTTAGCTGTGCAGAGGAAATTCTTGGCTTGAAGCTTAGAAAGGCCGTTGGTTTTTGAATTTTGATCTGAATGAGTTTCATGAGATAATTATAAAGTCAACGTGTTTAATTACACAGCGCCACGTTGTATTCGGGGGGACACGCTGGAAATAGTAATTTGAATTCTTCAAGTTTTTATGACAGGTTGAATTAGATTTGTTAATATGTGTAGGCAACATAATTTTAGAAGTTGCTTACGAGACAATAGTGCTGTACTTTCATGGATAATTTCCTCTTTTTTCTCTTACAAATCCAGGTCAACTGAAATGCAAAAGTTGAAAAAAAAATCAAACATAAAAAAGATAAAAAGTTTATTTTTATTGTCATATGGATTAATATTTTAATACAAATTATGAAAACAATTATAAAAAAGGAACTTTTCAATGGATAATTTTATACTTGGTATAGAAACACTAATAAACAATGAATAAATCTCCAAGGTTTGTGGGAATCAATTAGCGATTTGGACTGAAAGAGAAGGCAAAAAATATATTAATTAGTTTGGCTTATCGAATCATGCAGCGCCATTTGTAATTTAGTTTAGAAAAAGTCATTTACACCATCTTAGTTTTCTCTCATGGTCGCTTGGGTCAGCTCTAGAGGTATTTGGACCTGATCGTATAACGGTTCGACAACTCGATTGGTAAAATCATCTTTTACTTGGACCTATGAAAGATATGATACACATTATGTTATTCGATACAAAAGGCATCATCATTATCTTAGGCAGCCGATCGACTGCTCATCTTTAACCAGGGTTCGGGCCAGATCGCTCACCTTTACTCTTAGAGACACATGGGTGGCCCTAAGGGAGAGAGAATCTTCATCTTTTAAAGTTTAAACGCAAACCTCTAACGTAGGATTTATTTGGTATATTGTGTTAGCCTTATCTTACTACTTACCTTTGAAATAGTCGTCGTTATATATATTCCCCTTGTGAATTGTGTAATAAAACTTGTTCAACTTTTAAAATTATTTTGCTTTTGGTCGCTATTCTAAATCTGCTTGATTTCTATTTTCTATATACGAGTCAATGAGGATGAGATAACGTGCTAACTTAGCTATTCATAATCTCTTTATCATAAACAAATCTTATTCATCAACTCTCTATCTAGCCACAAACAGGATTGTTTCGCAAATATATATTGGTGCGAATGGAATATGTAGGCTACTTCGACCAGGACGTGTAGCATATCTGGAATATATTTATAGGTTTGTACTTTGTACTAGTGAAATTGATATATGAAATAGCCGGATTCAAACCTAACAAAATTCATGTGGGGTGCAAAAGAAAAAGAGAAAAATATGGACGACTTAGTTTGTAACAGAGACGTGTATGACAAGTGCAGGGCACGACGTCATCCTCTTGTTCCTGCTATATACAACTCAAAATTACCTCTAGCCTCAAAACCTCTTTTTCCTTTGCCTTTTTCTCCTAATAATAATAATGACGCACGAGCTGTTCCTGAGTTTCCGAGGGGAGGCAATGCGCAAAACCTTTGTCAGCCATCTTCTTAGCTCGTTAAAGAGTCATGAAATCAAAATCTTCACAGCCTCTGAGCCTTTCGAGGACGCAGATCTTCGGGCAATGAAACAGTCGCTAGTTGCCATCACCGTGGTATCACAGAACTGCGCGACTTCGGATAGGTGGGTCGATGACTTGGCCAGAATAATAGAGTGTGAGCAGAAGGGAACTTTGACAGCTATTCCTATCTTCTTTCAAGTTCATCCATTAGACATGTTAAGATACGTTGACAAGCATGGATTGCAGAATGAGTCCTCAGAGACGGCAAGGAACTGGCTCTATTCTCACGTGTCCCGTAAATCTAGCTTCCATGCCGGTGACTGGTACGTTGTTCGTTATTGTCCTTTATCTTTTGCGAATTTGGTTTTGATGTAAAGGGATTATAAGAAGAGTAATATATATCGTTTCTTTTTGTTATAAGGCTAGAAGGATTTCCTCATCTAACGAGTTCTTTCACATGATGTAGGAAGGATGATTCAGAACTGGTGGATATAATTACTAGTTTTGTTTCGGCTATTCTGGTTTCTTCCTCATCAAGCTATCAAAGTGATGATAGTCTAATCCCTAAGCATTCGAAGCCAACGACTAAACTCACGTTAGCAGTGCATAAGCCGTTGAAAGGCACTACGAAGACATCACCAATGTTGCAAGGTAGCCCACCTTTCCGGACTATCAACTCGTCGGGGTCCTTAGCCCGTGGCTCCAGAGCTGGTCGCAGTGGGGATCGCCAAGAGCTGCGTGAACTAGTTTTGAGCGCAGTGTCTACAGTGGTTGGTATTTGTGGGGTGGAAGGGGTTGGGAAGAAGACTCTTGCAAGGCACGTTTCTGAGGAGATCTCACCTCAGTTTCAGTACCATTGTTTCTTAAGTGACTTCAGCAACAACAGGATCCGACGACAAGACATCAAACAAAATTTACTTGAGATTGTTGCTACCGAAGCTTTCAAGCAAAGTAGCTTTCATGGAAGCTCTGATGATGCTATAAAAGAAATGACTGGGAACGGGAAAGTTCTGCTTCTTGTTGATGGTGTAGATGAGAGTAGAGATCTAAAAGGTATAATGAAAGACGCAAGAAGGTTTGGTCCAGGAAGTAAGATTATAGCAATCACTCAAGAGAGGTCCTTGCTTGTTGAATGTGGAGTGAAACACATCTACGAGGTTGAGTGTCCAAGATATGAGGAAGCTCTTTCTCTCTTCTCAGAGTTTGCTTTCAAGCAAAGAAACCCTCTCCCTGGTTTCGAAGCTCTCTCGTTTTGGGCTGTCCGCCTCGCGAGCCGACTTCCTCTGGCCCTCAAATTGTTGGGATCGTTTTTACACGATAGGGATAAAGATGAATGGGAAAGTAAGCTGCGAAAAATCGAAGCGTCACATGATGAATACGCCTCAGAGGTTAGTAGGTACATCGGAGTAGATGACTACGCACCGAGACGTCCGATCATAGTGGATCGGCACATTGGAGTAGATGAAGCAAATCTTTTTCCGTTATACTGCTTGGCTCTCAAATGAATATATTTCTACACTTGTATATGTTTTGAATTGACATCGTACAGTCATATTGTGGAATAAAACGAATAGGGAAATCTGTTCGTCACTAAACTCTTTTGCATATTTATCATAGTTTACGTGTGTGTGTGTGTGTGATTTTTGTTATCTTTGGTATTTGATTGAAACTTCAAAATGAGTCGCCTGTCGTGTAGTAAAACTTGCGTACCAGTAAGTCGGTTTCTGTAGACGAGGAAGCCTGCGATCTTTAATGTAAAGATTTGTTGGAAGCTATGTAAAGGTTGTAATACTTGCTTCTCGTTTTTGGCTTCTTTTTCTATCGGCATGGTTTGTAGGTGTTTGTCATTGGAGGAATGCTGCTGGATATTTGTAAATTCAGTGCATTTTGACATGGATCAAAACCACGCCCCTCTTTATATTTAACCAATATCAACATCTTTCACATTAGAAAATTCAGTATCCGGAAACAAATTTCAAAGATAGTTCGTGATCCATGTTTTGGCTGAACCATTTGTATCAGCCAGGGGGTTTGGGGTCGTAATTAAAAGGTATACGTTCCCAAACAGCTTCTGACAAACAACAAGCCAACAAAAAACAACCACAAGACTTGTAGGGGAGGGTAGGGGGGAGAATCAAATAAATAATATAGAAAAGGGTTTAAATAACAACAAGACCAGAAGAACAAACAAATGCAGCATCGAGTTATCAGATTCTGTCGGAGAGTTTTGACCAAACCATGGAACATAACGAGTATGAGCTTTTTCATCGATCAGGGTTAAGTGCTTTAGAGATCCATTCTGATGCCGCTGCTTGAATTTCCGAATCCATTTTTGGTAGTAGAGACAGTGGAGTTTAGAATCCAGATAAATTTTCCTTAGAAATATCTAGAGATTCAAGAATTTTTACCATACAAATTCTATACCATGATGAGAAGAGTTTATTCAGAAAAGAGCATGGCACAGAAAAGGAGAAAGGATACAGAAAAGAGCCAACTTACAAAACCATCTTCTAGAGCCTTGATATCCAAATCTTCATCCGTATGTTCTTGTTCTTTAGCTACAAACTGCACATAAGCATAGTCAAAATGTCAGTGGTGCATACTAAACATCCAAACGATTAGTAAAGAGAAGGGTTCAAAAATTTTATCTCTAGGCGGAAGTGTTTCTTAACACGGCTATCAGTTTTACCAGCAACACCAACCGATTCAATCTCCACAATACTCTTCTTCTGTGTGGTTAAACGACGAGCCGCTCCCTGAGATCGCCAAATATCTTAATCTCAGTATCTAATTAAGTAATCTTGGATTCTTACGAACCAGTAACTAGTTATAGGGAGTAACAAACTTGACGCTTAAAACTTTTGAATAGGAACTCACAGCAGCTGAAGCATCTCTGCCAAGCTGGGCAATCTGAGCTCCGACACTTTTTTGGTTGGACATGAAATTCCCAGCACCAGGGTGACGGTTAGCTGAAACACCTTGCCAACTAGGACTCTGCCTCCACATGCTTTGTTTCGTTACCTTGAAACCCTATTCATATGTACACGAGACGTCTAAATCATTGGCCAGTGAGGTTATGATTTCACAGCATCATAGAATAAACCATTGCAAAGCAAAGACCATGCTCAGGGAGTAGAGTCATATTTGTTACACAGGACAAGAATTTGTTAGATGAA
>OVBJ01003109.1:0-12679 GCA_900406535.1 Noccaea bulbosa
TCTTCATCAAGTCCCAAACATGCCCAACAATCCATTTGCTCCTCCTCAACAAGGAAACAATCCTCCCAAATTCGGTCAAGAGTGAGAATGATGTCCTGTTGTTATTTTGATGCTCCTTTGTTTGTCGTTCATGATTTAAGTTTAAGAGTCTTCAAAAAAAAAAAAAAAAAAAAAAAAAAAAAATTTAANAAAAAAAAAAAAAAAAAAAATTTAAGAGTCTTTGTTGCTTTTCATTTTTTTTTTTTTTTTAAAAAGAGTTTAAGAGTCTTTGTTGCATGATGATAAGTCAGTTGTTTCATTATCAGTGTCCGGTTTCATTATTAATAAATCATAGTTTTTTCTTTGCATTTTCATCTTATATCATCATGATATTACTTTCATACTAGAAATGCAAATAAAAAAGCAAAAAAAAAAAAAAAAAACAATGTCTACGACGATAAATTTTACCATTTAAAAAAAAAAACAGTATCTAGTTATCATCATCTATCTAGATGATGATAATTATAAAATGAAAATGTAAGTCAGTGTCTTAAGATTTATAGATACTCTAGATAGAGTGATTGCAAATACTCCAGATAAAATATGTTGAAGAAGACAATGATTTTCCAGCCATACATCTGTAACATTTTATGATATAAATTAAATTAATAAAAAAGGAAAATATCCGGTGGATGAGAAAATTTAACGGTCATGTATAATGTATATACATACACTCTGCAACAGTTGCTTTTGCTTCCCCCCCCACACTGCCAATTGCTCACTGGCCCATTTCGTCGAACACAAATCCATGTCAGTGAGGAAACTTCCACATCTCTCCCATGGCCTTCACACCATCGACTTCCTCAATTTCACGAACGAACCAGTGGTTCTAAGTGTGCTGCTCCCATGTCCCTCGGAGATTCGACTATTCTCGGCCATTTCCACCGCCGCATCGGCCGCGATCGGCGGCTCCAAGTGCTACGGAGCGAGACGCGGCGCTGGTAGAGGTGATAACGGATTGAGGAGAGAGAGTGGAATAGGTTTCTTCGAAGACGAAGACGACGAGAGAGGAGAGAGAAAAGTGCGGTGTGAGGTGGATGTGATCTCGTGGAGGGAACGGAGGATAAGAGGCGAAATCTGGGTCGATTCAGATTCTCAATCCGTATGGAATGTCCTCACTGATTACGAGCGCCTTGCTGATTTTATCCCAAATCTCGTCTGTAGGTACTTTGCTGAGCAATTCCCAAATATCTTGTGTTGCTTCTCTCCTGCTGCTGAAACAAGCTTAATAGGTGTATATATGAATCTTGAATTTTTGATACTTACTTGACCTTGACGTTGATTGTTTTCAACTTCTAGTGGAAGAATTCCTTGCCCACACCCAGGACGTATATGGTTGGAGCAAAGAGGCCTTCAAAGAGCCTTGTATTGGCAAATTGAGGCTCGTGTTGTCCTTGACCTCCATGAGTGTCCAGATTCTGTGAGCACTCTAAGCCCCCTTAATTGAAAATGTAGCAACCTAGCTCATTTTACTTTTGTCCTGTCAGGGCTGAATCTAAATCCTGCATTACTCTGCCAGATTCTGTGATCTTGTTTTCAGCTTTTAATAAGAACCAAGATCTTGCCTTTATACAACAAAATAGAGGAGAGTGGATCTGAAATCGTGATTAAATAGGAATTGCTTCTTCCTTTCTTTCTCTCACTTCAGCCTACTTTGCACTCCTTGCATTGGGCATATTGTTTGGGGTCTTCACAATGAGTTCTTATATTACATTGTTCTCGAGGTCCATACATGTATGTCTAATAATGCAGTTTCGTGCTTCTTTTCTTTTCTCATTGTCTTAGCCAAATGGCCGTGAGCTTCATTTCTCCATGGTAGATGGTGATTTCAAAAAGTTTGAAGGAAAGTGGTCTGTGAAATGTGGTACCAGGTACACTCTTTTAGTCCCTGTAAGAAGTTGGTGTGCACGTATAGATGATCCTAACATCACTTATTCTCCTTCTTGTCATGGGATCTGTAAATCCTCTATAAGTGCGAATCAGTGAAGTTGTTTCTGTAGTCAGGCTGTTATGCTATTTTTCAAACATATGTTTTTCTGTTTCTACAGGTCCATAGGAACTATCTTGTCGTACGAAGTAAACGTAATCCCAAGATTTAACTTCCCTGCCATTTTCTTAGAGAGGATAATCAGATCAGATCTTCCTGTAAATCTCCGAGCCTTAGCTCGCCAAGCTGAGAGAAACTATAAAGGTTATGGAAAGCCGTTAATAATCAAAGATTTCTTGGGTAGAACATCTATTCCGCCGACCCCAACTCACGGTGTTGAGTTTGAAAGCCTAGCTACTGAGAGATCTGTTGCCTCCACGGTTGGATCATTCTCTCATTCGAATGACTTACCCAATAGTTGGGGTGTGTATGGAAAAGTCTGCAAGCTTGATAAACCTTGCACCGTGGACGAAGTTCATCTTCGTAGATTTGATGGACTATTGGTAAGCAGTTGGTTTCAAAACTTACTATGTGAGTTTTCTCATCTTTTGTGGTCATTGATGAGTGGATTTTTTGGATGAAGGAGAATGGAGGTGTCCACCGTTGCGCCATTGCTAGTATAACAGTTAAAGCTCCTGTTTGTGAAGTTTGGAAAGTTCTTACTGCTTATGAGAGTCTTCCAGAGTAAGTATGGAATGGTTTTATTTGTCAACAGAGGAGCATTGTCTTGTCAACTTTACTTATGTGTCAGTCTTTATCAAATATTGGTTGTGTTGGCTTATATATATATATATCTCTTCTTCATCTGCTCTGTATCGTTTATGAATCTAGCAGGATAGTTCCAAATTTGGCAATTAGCAAGATTCTGTCACGCGAGAACAATAAAGTCCGGATACTTCAGGTATGATCATTCTCATCCACAGTGACCTGTTAATCAAATTTGGAATGGAGTAGTAGAAACTCTGTACTTACACCGAACTCTGCTTGCAGGAAGGATGCAAAGGGCTGCTTTACATGGTGCTTCATGCGAGAGCTGTTCTCGATTTGCATGAGATTCGTGAGCAGGAAATCAGATTCGAGCAGGTTGAAGGAGACTTCGACTCACTGGAGGGGAAATGGATTTTTGAACAATTAGGAAGCCACCACACACTTCTCAAATATACTGTGGAGTCCAAAATGCGAAAAGATACATTTCTTTCTGAAGCAATTATGGAAGAGGTTTGGTTCACAAATTGATTACATTCAGCCTTATTTGCTCTACTATTGTGTGGCAATGTTTCTCTCTCTGAATCTTTTCAGGTTATTTATGAAGACCTTCCATCAAACTTATGCGCAATTCGAGATTACATCGAGAAAAGAGGAGAGAAATCGTCAGAGTCATGTAAAGTGGAGACATGTCATGTGTCAGAGGAAACGTGTATTTCATCTCGTGCCACATCAGTGGAGACAATTTACAACAGTAACGATGGTCATGGTACGGATCAAACTAAGCAGAGACCGAGGATTCCCGGTCTGCAAAGGGACATCGAAGTGTTGAAGTCAGAGATTCTCAAGTTCATATCAGAACATGGACAAGAAGGATTCATGCCTATGAGAAAGCAGCTCCGGTTACACGGAAGAGTTGACATTGAGAAAGCCATCACAAGAATGGGTGGATTCAGGAGAATAGCTTTGATGATGAATCTTGCACTTGCTTATAAACACCGGAAACCGAAAGGATATTGGGACGATCTCGAAAACTTGCAAGAAGAGGTAAAGTTTTAGTCACCCACCCATTAGGCTTAGAGGTGTCCAATCTGGTCGTTTGTTCGGATTTTTCAGTTTAACACCATTCGGTTCGGGTTGATACGGTTTACAAGAGCTTCTCTCTCTCTCTGCGTGTGATTGCAGATAGGAAGATTTCAGCAGAGTTGGGGAATGGATCCATCATTTATGCCTAGCAGAAAATCGTTCGAACGCGCTGGTACAAAACAATAAACTCAATTTAAGCTTTTGTGTTTGATTGGTGCGTGAAACATTTTGATCTGTTGTTTCAGGTCGTTATGACATTGCGCGTGCGCTCGAGAAATGGGGAGGATTACACGAAGTGTCTCGTCTTTTAGCATTAAACGTGAGACATCCGAACAGGCAGCTAAATTCTCGTAAGGACAATGGTAACACGAAACAGAGAACTGAATCTATTGAGACCGATCTAAATTCGGTGCCTGTTGATAAGAAGAATAAAGGGCCTTATGCCTCTCAAGATACAGAGAAATGGTTGTATAACCTTAAAGATCTTGATATCAATTGGGTTCAATAAGATCTTTATGTACATTTCACGTTTTCAATATCCTTAGACTTGAACTCGTAAAGACAAAACATTTCTTTTTAAAAAAACTGCAACAGTAGATGTATATTCATATAAACTCTAGTTTTCATAATTTCACTCCTAATTAGTAAAAGAACATTATTTATTTTTCTGGGCGTCCGCTCTTAATACTCTTGAGTTTTTATTTACAAACCCCGTTACATATAACACAAGATAACTATAAAGAGGATTATAGCAAAGAACTAAGATGTAAAGGCACGTCAGTGAAATTTGATAGTGATGGTTTTAAGAAAAATAAAAGTCTCGTCACTGTCTTCAATATGAAATGAAATTACACGTAATTAGAAACAAACTTCTTTCAAGGTTTTAGATTATTACAGAAACAAAGTTGCAGAGATCGTGACTCGTGACTGAAGAGAGAGAAAGAGTTTGGATGTGAATTGTGATGTGAAAAGGGAAGAAAATAACATTTTAGGAAGGCGGAAAATTGTAGAAAATATAAAATGCATGCATATATCCAGAAAAGAAAAGAGTTTAAAACTGTAGGCAAACTATCCCAAAATCTTGAATCTTTTGATTTTATTGCACATATATTAAATCGCTCTATGTTATGTTCACGGGGACCGGACCTTCCTCTAAATTTATTAGTCAAACCAACCCAACAGGCAACAGGCAACAGCTAAAGAAACATATAATTAAAATAAACAACATTTTCACTTTCATATAGATTAGTTAAGGAAATTATAAAATGTAGCTATCACCTTTAATTTAGATCTACAAACAATTAAAACCCGATTCACAAGAACTACCAAAGAAAGAAGGAATGTGATAATATCGGTTGGGGGGAATGAAGCCTGGTCCGAGAATCATTTAGGGTTTTCATTAATTGATGATCGAGTAGTGATCTTCTTCATGACCTCGAGCCAGACAACATTCCTCTCAACCCTAAACCAAAAGGAGGAGAACATCATGTAAGTAAACAGAAGAAAGAAGAAGAAGCTAAAATTTAGGGGTATGTGAGAGACGATAAATTCCAGGCTATGTCGTTATATATAAGAGAGAGAGAGAGAGAGAGAGAGAGAGAGAGAGAGAGAGAGAGAGAGAGAGAGAGAGAGAGAGATGAACCGCAAGACCAAGATTTTCAAATTTACTTTTCTTACATTAATTAATCTAGTAACTTTTTGGGGTCCAAAAAGGTTTAATTATTTTTTTGTAGTTACTGCTTAATATAGTGTGTGTAGGGATACCTAAAATAGAATCTTACAGGGAAATCCAAATGTTGTAAAGTTCAAACATACTCCAACTGGACATTCAAACTTCTCCTAGATTTCTAATTTCTTTATATATACATAATTGCATATTCGTTTGTCTTTAGTTGTTTCTTATTTTCCGAAGTCAACAGACAACAGCAATTAACCTTTCTACATTTTTATTAGCAATACAAATATGCGTTAGGTGACGACTTCACGAACATACAAATATACATTTTGACCAAAAAAAAAAATGTA
Organism: Noccaea bulbosa; assembly: GCA_900406535.1. Taxonomy (NCBI): domain Eukaryota; kingdom Viridiplantae; phylum Streptophyta; class Magnoliopsida; order Brassicales; family Brassicaceae; genus Noccaea; species Noccaea bulbosa. The sequence continues at coordinate 5,783 of OVBJ01003109.1, forward strand.
CTCGGTACGTCCAAAATATTTGTTTTGGTCTTTACCTCGGTACGTCCAAAATTTCCCGATACCAGATCGCTTTAAATTATACATACAAGTAACAAGACTATTGTAAATTCAACAAAAAAACACTTTTTAATTTTTTAAAAATATATTAGCTAGGTGGATAAAAAAGTGAGAGACAGCGTTGAAAAGAAATATTGATAGACCACAGAAAAATAAGAAGGATAATGGGCAAAGAGCAAAGAATAAAAAGGCACGTGAAAGTTATTTGACAGTGATGGTTTTAAGAAAAATAAAAGTCTCGTCACTGTCTTCAATATGAAATGAAATTACGTTACACGTAATTAGAAACAATCTTCTTCTTTCTGGGTTTAGATTGTTTCAGAACCCAAGTTTCAGACATCGTGACTCGTGAGTCGAGACAGAAGAGAGAGAGTGTACATGAGTACATCGTGACGTGAAAAGCGAAGAAATATTATAATGGATGCATAAACAAAAAAAGAAAAGTGTACTCTTAATATAAAAGAGAAAATATCATAAACTCTAGAATCCTCTGTTTTCTCAAATTCTCAATTTATATAAAGAAAATCAAAACTCATCTCACAAGATAGGCCAAAGACGAAAGTAAGACAACAAATCTGAAGGAAGAAAGTGGGCAGAAGGCGATAAATCGGTTGGGGGGAATGAAGCCTGGTCCGAGAATCATTTAGGGCTTGTTTTCATTTCTCTATAATTAATCAAATGGACCATCTTCATGACCTCGAGCCAGACAACATTCCTCTCAACCATTAACCGCACCACAATTAAAATCAACATTAGATCCATGTAGAGAAAAAGAGACCAAAGTCAAAATAAATTGTGAAAGGTGATGAAACTTTATGTAAGAAGAAAGAGGAAGAGAAAGGATGGTATGTGAGACAAAGAAACACAGGTTTTGTCTATATATATATACATGTAAAGAGAGAGGGGATCAAATGACCACAAAACCAAGTTTTTTTTTTTTTTTTTCCCTTTCTCTTACACAAGTTTAGTAACTTTTTTGATGAGTTTGAAAAGGCCTGATAATATTTTGGTTACTGCCTTATTATAGTATATATGTAGGGTTACCTAAAATAGTTGTATAGGAAATCCAGAGTCGTAAAGTTCAACATGCTCAACGTTAGTACATTCAAACTCTCTTCTAGATTTCGTTTCGGTTGACTATATATATTTCTCCATTTGCCTTTGCATGTTTCTCTTATTTAATTACCTTCATTTCACATATATCTTCTTTTGATCGAAAAGAGACAAAATTCGTAAATGTTTTTGTTAATCCTCCATCAAAAAGATATCACTAGCCAAATAAACTACTATACTAATACTCATATATAAACATGAATACATTCAAAGAAGTCTAAAAATCATATGAATTAATTTTAGTCTTATATAATAAGACAAAGAGGCATCTTCACTCTGCAGCATATATTAAATCCACAATGGTAAACAACTGATACATACTCCAAAATGTATATATTGAGTTAATGCGAGACAGGTACCTTAGCTTCGATGCCATTATTGCCTTATTATTTGTTTTTCGGCTCCATCTCAGTGACCCTTCTTCTTTTTCCTGTTCTTCTGATTGTCTGAATGTTATATTATATTAAAATTTGAGATTTTCTTTCAAAAATATGTTTCATTTGACTTTTAGTACGTGTATATGTAATATGTTTATGTACGTTATATATCGTGCATTTGCTTGGATGTGGTCATGTCGACTTCGTGAACACATGTATTTTTGTTGTGAAAAGGACAAAACATTGTTTTGGTCTTTACATCGATACGTCCAAAATTTCCCAGTGTTAGATCGATTTTGATTTTACATTCAAGAGTCAACACTATTTAAAACTTCAAGCAGAGATAACCTACAAATTCAAGATATTTTAAAAGAAATTAATTGTTTTCAAAACTAAAATCAAAAGATTTATGATGTTGACATGTTGTTGTTGATGAATGCAGATACTTGGATAAAATTGTTACTTTTGACGTCGATTATCTCATCAAGTACCAAACAACTAAAAACAATTGTTGTTGACCTTCAAAGTAATATTAACAAAAGCAAGGGTTTCCTAGTAATATTCACATTTTCTATATGGGTGTGAAATTGTACAAAACAAACTTGACAACAAAATTGAAAAACAGAAAAAGATAGAAGAAAAGGACCGATTTCTAAAACAAACTTTTTCACTCTACCGAACAGAAATGAATAACGGGAAGACGTAGCATACTTCGTAACCATCAGTTTCTAATTCTTCCTGCTTCTTCTTCTTCTTCACCATGTGATTCCCTTGACAGTTCAATCTCTTCATGAAAAAACCACTCTTTCTTTCAGAAGGAGAATAAGAACGATCCATTGAACATTCTAAGTTAATCTCTCCTTTTACTTATCGCATTTCCTTTTGATTTCGATAATTGAAAATGTTGACTAGAGCCCTCGGACGAGTTCGGATTCCTGGTTCGAGGATTCAGGGATCGAACCATTCGACTGGGTTTCTCGAGAATTCGAAATTGGGTCCGATCGGTATTTCCTGTAGAAGATGGTTGTCGAGCGAGAGCAGGAGACGCTTTGCGGCGATGTGGGGAAGCGGAGATTACGGAAGATTAGGGCTCGGTAACTTGGAGTCGCAGTGGAGACCTGCTGCTTGCTCTGCCTTGAGTGATCACAGCATCAGAGCTATCGCTTGCGGTGGAGCTCACACTCTTTTCCTCACCGGTGATTTTCTTCATCTTCCCGACGTGCTTTATGATTTTCTCTTTGGTGATTATCCGAAATTTCGAATCTTAGAGTTTGGTATATGAGTAATTAAATTAGAATGAAGAATTATGTTGACTACTGAGTATATCGAGCTGAGAAATTCGGAGAATTGGTAACTCAACGACTTGCTGAGATTGATTCTTTTAAGTAAAAGTTTCGGCTGAATCTTGTTGGTTGTTAGCTGCAAAAATCATAATTAGAGTGGTGATGATGGGATCATAATATTTTTTGGCTCTGTTTAATTGGGCATGTTAGTTTTTACTTTTAGTGATTGGTTGTGAAGAATGTCACCAATATCTGACTGTGAGCTTACATTCACTCTCATGTGACAGAAACGAGGAGAGTCTTGGCAACAGGTCTTAACGATTTTGGTCAACTTGGCGTATCAGATGTTGAAACTCATGCTATGGTAAGTTGGTCAAAAGATGCAAGCTTTCAGTTTTCACATATCTTTATCTCAGATTATTCAATTGGAACTGACGTTTTCAGATGTTGTTGCTTGTATACAATGTTGTAGGAGCCGCTTGAAGTTTCTGGATTAGAGAAGGATATTCTGCACATCTCAGCTGGTTATAATCACTCTGCTGCTATTACAGGTAAGCAAGCACAATGCTCTGCATTGAATCGTCATGACTTGAACCTGAAACTTGAATGCCAACTGTCGAAGCTTTTCTTGCAACCCTATTGGTGCATTGCAGTGCTTTACATATAGTATGTTATTTGTAGTTTTTCACATCTTTGCTCTCTTGCTTATCATCAGTGGATGGGGAACTCTACATGTGGGGAAAGAACTCCAGTGGACAGCTTGGGCTGGGAAAAAGTAAATACCTTTTCCATTCAATAAGTTACGCATTGTTATTTATGTCCTAAGTCATCAAAGTTGCTTGCCTATTTATACATATTTTCTTATGAAGAGGCTGCAAGAGTGGTACCTGTGCCAACCAAAGTGCAGGCTCTGCATGGAATCACCATCAAATCTGTGGCTTTGGGTTCAGAGCATTCAATTGCTGTTACTGGTACTGATCTTTGATTCTCTTAATTGATATAGAAGTAAGCACCTTTTTTTTTTTTTTTTGTCTTTTGAGGATCTTTCTTGAGCAGATGGAGGTGAAGTCCTGAGTTGGGGAGGAGGGGGATCTGGGAGACTTGGCCACGGTCATGAGTCCAGTTTTCTTGGAATCTTAAGAAGCAACAGGTTCGTCTGTTTTACTTAATTATTATTTAGTCCCGTCTCTTTCTCATGCAATTTTTACTCACAAAAATCTCATATATCCTCATTGGTGTACTTTATCATAATTCCTTGATAGTTTTCTTGTACTGCGCTGTAAAGTGTGTCCCTGATTGCAGTGAGTTTACTCCAAGGCTTATCAAGGAACTTGAGGGGATCAAGGTAATTCCTTGGATGAAGAATTTCTAGTTACCTTGTGGCGGTTTTAATCTGTAAACTATTCATGTTTATACTTTTTCTGTTCTTTCTGTCGAGCACTAGGTTAAAAATGTTGCTGCCGGTCTGTTGCATTCAGCATGCACTGATGGTATTGAGTTACTTTTTCTTAAATTATGAATGATGTGCCAGTTACCGGCTTTCTGAGGTTTGTTTCCAAATAATGCAGAGAATGGCTCTGCCTTCATGTTCGGAGAGCGATCTGTAAATAAGATGGTAAGTAAAATGTCTTTTTCCTAAACTTCTATGGTTACATTATACTTACCTAAATCTATCTGGTGGGAAAATACAGGGCTTTGGAGGAGTAAGGAATGCTACAACACCATCCATTATCAGTGAAGTGCCATATGTAGACGAAATTGCATGTGGTGGTTACCACACATGTGTTGTTACAAGTAAGTCTCTCTTATTCTTTACTGCTTTTTGGATGAATGGGTTGCTATATAGTTCGCTCGTATATATTTCACTTGCGTGTCCTACTCACATTTCTTTGCATATATATCACCAAATACTGGGTTTTAGTTTCTGCTAAATGTATGAACACATCGTCATTGAAAGATTGTCGATAGAACTCAATTCTTTGTTGTTTCCATCGTTTATTAGGAAGTGGGGAACTATACACCTGGGGCTCAAACGAAAATGGATGCCTTGGCACAGAGTAAGTTTACCACGAAAAATTAGGAAAGTTCCTCATAAGTTCTGAAAACAAAGTTCTTGCGCTGTGTAGCTTAACTCATTTTATTTCTGTGTGTTTATCCCTTATTCAGTTCAACATATGTCTCACACTCCCCTGTGAGAGTTGAAGGTCCTTTCATGAAGTCTAACGTATCTCAGGTATCTTGTGGATGGAAGCACACTGCAGCTATTTCAGGTAGCTTTTCTTTGAGTAAAACATCTTTTTTTGCCATTTTCATTGTGCAATATATTCAACTCACTTCTGAAACTTTTCTGCAGATAACAATGTCTTTACCTGGGGATGGGGAGGTTCTCACGGCACGTTCTCTGTTGACGGACATTCTTCTGGTGGACAACTGGTTTGTTTCGTCATCTTTCTTATTGATCAGTTCTCTGAAACATTTCACTGATACGCAAATACCATTTCATTTTATTGATTCGCTTTGCTATTATGGCATCAAAGATTATATAAAATGGTATATGTTAAACTGTAGGGACATGGTAGTGATTTAGACTATGCAAGACCAGTAATGGTGAACTTGGGAGACAATGTAAGAGCAGTGCATATATCGTGTGGCTTCAATCATACAGGAGCAGTTCTGGAACATTTTTGAAGACATGCTCCGATTTCATTTCATACACATGTTTTGTTTCTTCATCCTCTCCTCTTATACTTGAGTGAGGAGATTGTACATTGGAATAAGCCCTATAGAAAGAAACTTATGGAACTGCATTTGCAAGAATAAAAAAAGGTTTATATATAACACTGATTTAATAAAAAATATCTGGTGAGATTCTTATTTCGACAGCAAACCAATGAATCCTGTAAAAATGACAATGTTACTAAAACTCCAATACACATGTAAAAATCCTTTATTCCAAGTCAAAAACTCCAACGAATGAATCTGTTTTCTGCATACTCTCACACTCACAATGCATCTCAGCAGCACAGCCTAAAGCATTGGTTTAGTTTTTTTTTTCTTTTCGTTATTGTCAACAAAAGAAGAAGAGAAGTATTAAGCATATAAAAGAACTTAAGCAAAGCCCTTAAGCTGCTGACTCCTTGGAGATCTTCTCTGCCTTAGCAACAACTTCATCGATACCTCCAACCATGTAGAAAGATTGTTCAGGCAGATCATCGTACTTACCATCGAGCAAACCCTGCAACAATTTACAGTTCACATAAGCTCATATATAGCGAACAATCACGGAGCCGGGAAGAAATGGGCATATAGTATGAATGCATACATACCTGGAAACTGTTGATGTTTTCTTTTAGGTCAACGTATTTTCCAGGAGCACCCGTGAAGATTTCAGCGACATGGAATGGCTGACTCAAAAATCTCTGGATCTTACGGGCACGGGCAACAGTCAGTTTGTCATCTTCACTAAGCTCATCCATTCCCAAAATGGCGATAATATCTTGCAAATTCTTGTAGTTCTGAAGCACTTTCTGCACACCACGAGCGGTGTTATAGTGATCCTCACCCAGAATGTGAGGTGAGAGCATACGGGATGTTGAATCCAAAGGATCCACAGCAGGATAGATACCAAGCTCAGAAATCTTCAAATGGGAAAGACAAAAGGTATGAAGATATTAGCTCTATGAGCATTACACAAATATATTTTGAAAATAATCACCAGAAAGCGACAGAATCACACCTGTCTTGACAGCACGGTTGTGGCGTCCAAGTGAGCAAAAGTTGTGGCTGGAGCAGGATCTGTCAAATCATCAGCAGGGACGTAGATGGCTTGGACTGAGGTGATAGAACCTTTCTTGGTGGTTGTGATTCGCTCTTGAAGAGCACCAAGATCAGAAGCTAGAGTTGGCTGATAACCCACAGCAGACGGGATACGTCCAAGCAAAGCAGACACTTCAGAATTGGCCTACACAAGGGAGTTAAATTTACGATCTCTTCATCAATATATGGCACATAGGTGCTGACAGATAGAGCAAACAACAAGGCTCACCTGAGTGAAACGGAAAATGTTG
>OVBJ01003110.1:0-13695 GCA_900406535.1 Noccaea bulbosa
GACAATATTATACTAGTTAGAAGGTTGGACACGGGCTTAAAAAGCCCTTTATCGATCACGTCGACCTCGCCGAATGTAAACGTCGCGGCGTCTCTGTCACTAACGCTGGAAACGCGTTCTCGGAGGACGCCGCGGATTGCGCCGTCGGTCTGCTTATCAGCGTTCTCCGTCGTATTCCGGCCGCCGATCGTTACGTCCGGTCCGGTAATTGGGCGAAATTCGGAGTTTTCCAACTAGGATCCAAGGTTTGTCCGATTCGTCTGTAAAAAATTCGATGCGATGATTAAAAAATGAAACTTTATAGTACTTAAAGATGAATACAAAGCGAATTCGCCTTGGGTTTTTCAAAAAGTTGGATTCTTTAGACTCTGTTTAAGTTTGAATGGTTTGATGAGAAGAAAGACGAAAACTTTTCAAAATATTTTGTTATGTTTGTTGTTGCAGGTAAGCTGGAAGCGAGTTGGGATAGTTGGATTGGGAAGCATTGGATCTTTTATTGCCAAAAGACTTGAGCCCTTTCGTTGCATCATCTCTTACAATTCAAGAAGTCAGAAACAGAGCATTCCGTACATGTACTATCCCGACGTTCTCTCCTTAGCAGCGAACAACGATGTTCTCATCCTCTGCTGCTCTCTGAATGAGCAAACGCGTCACATTGTGAACAGAGAGGTGATGGAGTCGCTTGGGAAGGACGGGGTTATAATCAATGTGGGAAGAGGAGGGTTGATTGATGAGAAGGAGATGGTCAAGTGTTTGGTCCAAGGAGTGATTGGTGGTGCCGGTTTAGATGTGTTTGAGAACGAACCGGAAGTTCCTGAGGAGTTGCTTGGTTTGGATAATGTTGTGCTGACTCCACATGCTGCAGTGGCCACGCCAGGGTCTTTGAATAATGTTACAGAGATTGCTCTGGCTAATTTGAACGCGTTTTTCTCGAACCAGCCTTTGGTTTCCCCGGTTCAATTGGACTGAGAGATCTTCCGGTTTAGTCAAATTGGCTAATTAAAATTATTCTATTGGTAAGTATATACTGATTAAGAAAAAAAAGTGTATTGTTGATCATTCGATCAAATCCCCTTGTATATGGCAGAGGAAACGACAGAGCTTATAGTTAAACTAAGATGCTAATGAGTAATTATGGGAGTGATCTGAGATGGAATTAAGGCTATTAAGCCATTGTAAAAAACTATCAAGTAAACTGTACATAACATATCTACATAGCGAGACTAATTCGATTATGTGCTGGTAAATAATTCGGGTTTAATTATTTATTTAATCATCGAATTGTACTTGCATCATTTGTGATTGTATAAATCATGCTCGACCAAAAAAAAAAAAACAAACTTCAAAGCCGAAAAATGAATTCATTAGATTTTGCATGCGCTCCTCTTTAAGCTTATGAACATTTTTGTTGGTTACAAAAACTCCTTCGTTGTACTTAAGGTGTACGAGACCCGATTGATAAAAGAAAGAAAAAAAAGACTTGTAGTTAGTTATAAATCAACCTCATCAGCCCTCACACGTTCGTATACTATAAGTCTACAGTCTTAAAAAATCGAAGTATTATTACTAGTCAAAATTAATTTCTTAACCAATTCAACAAGCTGATATTTAGTAATTTGCAAGCTGGTTTGTTAGTCTTAACCTCTATATTCTATAAGATAAACCGTTATGAAGTTTTCTTTTCTTAATAAAAAAAGACCATTGACAAAAACAAAAACCAAAACCAATTCAACAATTGAGCAATCTATAAATGACGAGGCAGTACAAGAAAATGTAGTAAAGTTTGTGAAATGGAAGAGTACTCTTCAGTTTCTCCGGTCGTTCTTGTTCACAGACCTCCGGCTATGGATTTTATAGACGAGCCTCTAAGTCACAGCTTCACCGTTCTCTACACCCACACCTCGCCGGAACCTCTCCTGGACTTCCTCTCAAGTAACGCCTCCTCCGTCAGAGCCGTTGTCAGCGTTGGGAGGCTTCCCATCACCGCGGAATTCATATCGAACATCCCTTCTCTCGAGATAGTGGTTTGCGCCAGCGTCGGTTTCGATCACGTCGATCTGGACGAATGCAGGCGCCGCGGAGTCTCGGTCACGAACGCCGGCGACTCGTATGGGGAGGACGTGGCGGATCTTGCGGTTGGTTTGCTTATTAGCGTCCTCCGCCGCATTCCAGCCCTCAATAGATATATTAGGTCTGGTCAGTGGACGAGACTCTGGGACTATCCACTTGGGTTCAAGGTTTGTTCCTGAAAATATATATACTGTACATGCAAAAAGGCTGGTATCTAGTTATGTTGTGTTTGATGATATTTTTAATTTTTAATTATTACTTTCAATATTTTGCATTACAATCAATCACAAATAATTAAGTATCCAACATAATAAGCATTTTTGTTGTCAGTTAAATTTTAAAAAATTATTTTGATTTTTATATATCAAATTCCAACTAAATTTATTCGATGGAAATACATATATTGTAGAAAAATATCCAAAAAAATAACACAAATTTTTTTTCTTCAAAAATACCACTACTTTTATGAACCCTTTCTACAACAGATTAGGAAGATTTTTTTAAGAACATTTATATAACACATACTAGAACAAATCATTTTACAAAAGTGAAAATAATCAAAACATGATATTTATAAAATAGCAGCCATTATTGTGTTTTTTTTTTTTGCCAACAAAAAAAAAAATAATAGTTAATTCTTTTTTGTACTAGCCCAAAATTTGACCATATGTTTTGGGGTTATGAATTATGATTTCTAATGCAGTTAGACCAAAAGAAAGTGGGGATAGTTGGATTGGGGAGCATAGGTTCCCTAGTCGCCAAAAGACTCGAACCCTTTGGCTGTATAATCTCTTACAACTCGAGATGCCCGAAGCCAGACGACGTACCATACTTTTGCTACCCTGACATTCTCTCTTTAGCAGCTGACAACGATATCATCATCCTCTGCTGCTCTCTAACTGATGAAACACACCACATTGTGGACAGAGAGGTGATGGAAGCACTTGGGAAGAATGGAGTTATAATAAACATCGGGCGAGGCGGGCTTGTCGATGAGAAGGAGATGGTGAAGTGTCTGGTCGAAGGAGTGATCTGGGGAGTGGGTCTGGATGTGTTTGACAATGAACCGGAAGTGCCTGAAGAACTGTTTGGTCTTGAAAATGTTGTCTTGTCTCCACATTCCGCTGGAATGACGGCAGAGTCTTTGAACAATGTCACAGAAGTTTCTGTAGCTAACTTGAAAGCCTTCTTCTCGGACCAGCCTTTGATTTTCACCGTTTAACTCGATTGAGTGTGACTGTGTGAGCATCCCGTTTGAGCCAAGTGACTAATAATAAAGTTGATTTCAGTATAAAACCAAAAAAAAAAGTTGATTTCAGTAACTATCTTACGTATTAAATTATTTGTATTGTTATATTTAATTAATTATGCTATACAAGTTTGTTTCGAAAAATAAAATTAAGTGTCAAGACAACCATAAGTATAGTTATTTTTGATTAAAGAGTTCAGCATATGTTCCTCTAGTATTTCGTGGGTATGAAAATGAAACTTTAATGTTTTAATTATATAAATTAGTAGTTTATTGTATTGATTAAACTTTTAACGTTTTAGTAACAACAGCTTCGTAGTTTTGATCTATTATTAAGATTACATTAGTTTATAACTTTACATTTTTATAAATCGAAAGTCTTTTTAAAGCCAGTAAAGATAACGAAATTGAAGCTTTTTTATATTTGACAACAAAAGTTTTAAAGGTCAATATGTAAAGTTCTTAGTCTTGCAGAGCGTCTAGAGACAACCGTACGGACGGCATGAAGGATTATTTGCCTTAATTTATCTATTAGTTTATTAGACTTATAAAAATGCAGTTTTCCAAAGAAGAAGAAGTAAGCATAAAGCACCCACTACATTATTTAAATAATTCTCCCACGTTGCATTGATAATTAATTTAGTCGAAAATGCAGGCTTTAATCGAACATTATAATTGTTTGTTTAGATAATCATAACTTTTAAAAATGTTTGGTCGGTACATCCGTTTAGGCTCAAAACCAAGTTTCGTGTCGGAATATAGAATTTATGGTCGGAACTGTTTTATGAGACTGCAATACAAGTAACTATGCTGCATGACAAGCAATATAAAATGCATTTGGAAAAAAATTGAATGCCAATCAACTGCAATAATCTTCGATATTTCCTTAATTTTTGTATTCAGTCAGGTATGTCCTTAAAATTAAACTATCTGATACTGTGAAAAGCCTTTTAAAGATTTTACCAATCACTAAAGCCTTTTAAAGTTGATTTACGTATACGTTTCCAAAGAGGAAAGTATTTAAGATCACAGGCTCAACCCGTGAAGATCAAACTTCATTACCTGCTCTGCTCTATGATCGGATGAAATTATGAAACCCGAATGACAATATACAGAATTTAACGTCTGCTCCTATATCAACTAATCATTGACAAATTCACTGAAAGTAAAATAATTATTTATAATTGTGTAATTATATTATATACATAGACGCACGTATTGATGAGATCGGATAAAGTCGGTACAAGAGCCACTTATAGAACCTGCTCGCACGTCAACTTGTACTATATTCTACAACTACAATAAACAACAATTTGACTTGTTTTCTCTATTTTTTAATGAATATTTCTATAGCACAAATTCAATGAAACGAAACAAATCCCAATCAGGGCGGACAAAAGTCTCCAATAAAAAAGGAAAAAAGGTATCATGACCCTCACGTAGCCACCACCACTATCGTTGATAAGGCACTCTATATAACATTGTCTCTAATTCGATTACTTCATCAACAAACAAACAACAAAAACAAACCCTTAGAAAACCCGTCCAAAAAGAGGAAAGAAAAAACTAAAGATGGGTCCAATCTCAAGTTTTTGGAGCTTCAACAAATTCTTCTCAATAGTTTTCGTCGTTTTCGCCATTTCTGGCGAGTTTGTCGCCGGATACTACCGACCAGGCCCATGGAGATATGCTCACGCCACTTTTTACGGCGACGAGACCGGTAGTGAAACCATGGGTACGTGAAAAAAAAAATTTTACTTCTCTTGCATATGCCATGGAGCCTCTCAAATTAAAGACTATAAAAAGTGTTTTACTCGTATATTATTTTATTAATGTATTAAAACTTCAAAAATAATCCCAAGTTTTGTTCCTAAAAATCCAATGAATGGCATCACTAATAACTTATAACTCTGTGTATATATATATACGCAGGTGGTGCATGTGGGTACGGAAACCTGTTTAACAGCGGCTACGGCCTGTCCACGGCGGCGCTAAGCACAACGTTGTTCAAAGACGGTTACGGATGCGGCCAATGTTTTCAGATAACGTGTACGAAGTCGCCACATTGTTACTATGGAAACCCATCAACGGTGGTCACAGCTACCAACCTTTGCCCTCCTAATTGGTATCAAGACTCCAACAATGGTGGTTGGTGCAATCCTCCTAGATCCCATTTCGATATGGCTAAACCGGCATTCATGAAACTCGCTAATTGGAAGGCCGGTATCATCCCGGTTGCATACCGCAGGTATATATAGTTATAGAATATTTAATATAGAAACTATATAACGCATGCACTTAAGAATCTTCAAAACTACATAGTGACCTTATTCATAGTCGTCACACTATATTAGACATTCAGATTTTCACATGATTACTTATTTATTAGATCTAGTCTAATAAGAACTACATATATGATATATGCTTCATACTCCTAAATATTTAACTAATGTACATGTAGACTATCTGACTATGTGATTAATATATATATGTAGAGTCCCATGCAAAAGGGTTGGAGGTATGAGGTTTCAATTCCAAGGAAATAGTTATTGGCTCCTCCTCTTCGTCATGAACGTCGGCGGCGCCGGGGACATCAAGAGCATGGCCGTGAAAGGTAGCCGGACGAATTGGATAAGCATGAGTCACAATTGGGGAGCCTCTTACCAAGCTTTTTCCTCTCTCTATGGTCAATCTCTCTCTTTCCGGGTCACTTCTTACACCACCGGGGAAACCATCTACGCTTGGAATGTTGCTCCGGCTAACTGGAACACCGGTATGACTTACACGAGCAGCGCCAATTTCCGTTGAAATTTACCCTTCGCAAACCCAAATGGGGTTTCTTTTATGAGTTCTCTCTTTTTGTCTTTTTGTCTTTTTTTTTTTTTTTTTTTTTTTTTGGGTTTTTTAAANTTAGAAGTTTCGGTGGCCTATTTGTTGTGGGATTGTATATTGGCCCGGCTTTATGTTATACATCTATGTGCATGTATAATGTATATGTATGTACCTAATTGTGATATAAACTCTTCATAATCAAGTCATGAAGTCAACGCTACTTCTTGATCAAGAGACTTCCGTTTCGCTGTCTCATGTAAAGTTTTGTCCTTTGTGTGTGAGAGAAAATTTTCTACCAATAAACCGCCTTTTTTCCTTTTTAAAGATTTTTTTTTTTTGTTTCTATTTCGAAAGGACTTGAGATGATATTAGTGTGTATATTCAATAAATAAATTCTTACAAAAAAAATATTTCAACTAACTTGACGTGTACCAATTAGTTTACAATAAGAATTGGAGTATTTCAATTCTTCCAATGAAAATAATAAGAGCAGTAGTACTAGTATTTCAAATTAGCAATCATATGTTATATAGAGATAAATGATAGTTTCGACTAATATGCCATAGTCTTTTCGGAGAATGGTTACTTTTTTAGTTTGTCACAGGAAAGAGCTGGATTTAGAGGTGTTTTCTCAAGTCTAAATTGCTTTTTAATGTACGAAGACGAGACAAGGAAAAATCGGTGGAGACAAGCCTTTAGCTTAAGAAACTCAACAATTGGTTCATCAATCAACGCAAGAGGAATCGGAACAAAACAGCTCTCACTCCTTGAATCTCAGCGCAAATGCTCGTGATTTATTCAAAAGCCTCTCGATCGAGGAGGTTACTATATCACACGAATGTACAATTAATTTCATTTATTCGTAGATGAATGATTAATCGAAGGCAAAGTTATGACGTGTGCATGGATGCATGATTAGACATGAAATTATTTTGTATAGATAAGAGATATAGATTTCAGGGAGTATATAACTAGTCGTGGTGAGCCGAAGGTTCCAAATTAAGACCAAATGACTTTTAATGATATTTAAGTATTTAACACGTAAAAAACGTTGTTTTCTGCACAAGTAAATTATTCGCAATTATTTGTAATCAATCAAACCATTGATTAAGCGAAATCTCCGTGTTAATTAATTCCCTCACGCCACAGGCACACACTACCTTGACAGATCCACCGTCTGTCCGAATTAATATTTTAAATTTAATTCCAACTTTGTACCTCAACTTTAACATTTTACCGATATAATTCTTATTTTCAGCAAATAAATAACACCCCATATCTATGAAATTTTACCTCAACAGCTAATTTTCCCCAAATCCAGACATTTTCGATAAAATATCTACAATATAGTTATTCTTTGTCTTCGATTCTGTTGAAATATACAAAATCGTACAATTAGTATACTTTTCTCGTGTAAAATGAAGCTCACAATTAGGAACACGAAGCTGTGAAAGGGTGTGCCATATAACAAATTTAATCATTGGGGCCAATTTGTGAGCATAAATAAATTATGGTGCCAAAATTGAATTTTTACCTCCTGCGAACAGGATAAATAACTGCAGAGAGAGAAGTCAGATCCACAGTCGCTCTTCTTCTTATTCTTCTACTCTGTATCTCCGGCGAAATCTCCGATCACGACAGAGAGGATGGGTGAGGTGGCAAATGGCTCATCGGCGTCTTTAAACTTCCTAATCTACGGCCGGACAGGCTGGATCGGCGGTATCCTCGGCGAGCTCTGTGAATCTCAGGGAATCCCTTACACTTACGGTTCAGGCCGGTTAGAGGATCGCCGATCGCTCATCGCCGACCTCGATTCCGTCAAGCCGAGCCATGTGTTTAACGCCGCCGGAGTCACCGGACGGCCGAACGTTGACTGGTGCGAATCCCACAAGGTCGAGACCATCCGTACCAACGTCGTCGGAACACTAACTCTAGCCGACGTTTGCAGAGAGAGAGGTCTCGTGTTGATCAATTACGCCACGGGCTGTATATTCGAGTACGATTCGGCTCATCCTCTCGGGTCGGGTATCGGGTTTAAGGAAGAAGACACTCCTAATTTCACCGGATCCTACTACTCGAAGACCAAAGCCATGGTGAGAAATTTCTCCGCTTTACCTCTCCACTCCCTTTAATTAACAAATATTTCAGATTCGTCCCGTTACTTTTGTTTCGTTGGAACATAGCTCTAAATCATGGTTCTTGATTTGATGATCCGGAAATTAAATTCAGGTAGAGGAATTGCTCAGGAACTATGAAAATGTATGCACACTCCGAGTAAGAATGCCGATCTCATCCGATCTATCGAACCCGAGAAACTTCATCACCAAGATCGCTCGGTATGAGAAAGTCGTGGACATTCCAAACTCGATGACGATCCTCGATGAGCTTCTTCCGATCTCGATCGAGATGGCGAAGCGGAACTTGACTGGGATATGGAACTTCACCAATCCTGGGGTTGTGAGCCACAACGAGGTTCTAGAGTTGTACAGAGAGTTCATCGATCCGAGCTTCACGTGGAAGAACTTTACGTTGGAAGAGCAGGCGAAGGTGATTGTAGCTCCGAGGAGTAACAATGAGCTTGACGCGACCAAGTTGAAAACAGAGTTTCCGGAGTTGTTGTCTATAAAGGAGTCTCTTGTCAAGTTTGTCTTCGAACCCAACAAGAAGGCAGAGATCAAAGGGTGAAAATGGACAAAGCAGAGAAGGTTTCGAGAAATTGATAAATGGGTTTGCAATTGTTGTGTTTATTTATTGTGTTCTTGTTGTTGATTTATGTTTTTGTCTTGTGTTTCATCATCTGTGCCAATTTGCTCTGTTTTGCATTTTTTTGTTTTTTTTTTTTGCAAATTTTGGTATTGTTAACAAGAAGAACCTTTATGATTGCAAATAAATATTAAATTATTTTGTAATAATTACCAAAAAGAAAAGTGCCAAGAAGGCGGAACTGATAAATAATCAGCTATTTAAAAAACATTGATTGATAAAGATATTGATTAATTTCATATTTAATAACGTTTTGGCAAAATTCTACTTGTTCGTGAACCTCTCTCTCAATATCTTCACACCCATATACCTGCGTGCGAATATCCAAGTCATCGAAATATCATCAGTTGTTAGTGAAAATAAATAAACAAGATCGATCAGGAAAATTAAATATGATAAAAAAGAATAGTTAATTTTCAATTTTCACCTCCCAAGCATCATAACGGTGGCTTGAGGGTTTGTCCCGGGACAATAACCAACGGTCGACATATCAATGACTCTAAGCCGGTCGATACCAATAACCTTATAATCTCCATCGACCACTCTACCCACAACACATCCTCCATGGTAATGCCAAATTGTTGTAACCGTATGTTGGCAAAATTCCTCAGCGGATGGAGGCAACGAGGCTCCAGGACCGCTCCGACGCGGCCTTAGGTTGACCGGAGTACTCGCCGTGAGGTTTAGCATATGCTCAAAAGACATATCGGCGTATTTGTACCTCGCAAACGCCTTAGACTGCACAACTCTCTCTATGGTTTGGATCCCTCGAACGCATCGGTTTAAGTCGTCCGCGTTTTTGAAATAGTTGAAAGTCACAACCGGGTTATCATCCGGGTTTCGGGTCCGGAGCTCTAAATGACCCGTAGATAGCGGGCCCATCACTTTCTCTAAAAGAAAGCCTCCTTGAAATGGTTGGACTGATGATAATTTGGGAATTGAATTTGATTCTAATAATGTTGCCTTTGGTGAAAACATTGCGTAGTAGTCCCTAGTGGAGGACTCACTACCACCGCCGCCGCCGAAATTCTCGCCACCGGCAGCCTCCACGTATGTTCCTTCGCCGGTAATTCCAACAACTTCGATGAGTGAGACCTCGACAGGGACCGGAGAAGGGACGAACACGGCGTTCATGGGGTTGTCGTACATGCCTTGACCCACATGAGGCTGGTCCATCACCACCGTGATGTTTTGGGCCTTCAACTGGTCTGAGGGACCGACACCGCTTAACATCAGAAGTTGTGGGCTTCCTAGGGTTCCGGCCGATACGATGATCTCATTAAATGAGCCTTCCTTTAGGTACGCTCGGTGGGCCTGACCGGTTCGGTCGCGGTATACAACTCCGTTGGCTACAGGCTTTGTAGTACCTTGAAACGTGTAAAGTAATTGAAGATTTGATGGTTAGCTACTCTCACACATTTAATGGAACTAGAAGGGTGACAATCAAGCCTTAATGGAACTCAGAACAAAATTGATGAATCAAGAGAATTTAAATGAGATATATATAGTGATAAAGAACATTGATCATTGATTTTTTTTTTTTTTGCATAACTCCATATCAATCAAGACAAATAAATTAAGCTCGTTAATTTTATAAACTAGATACAGTAAAATGTTACCACATCACCTTTTTTTTGTCTATCTTCATTTTCTTATTGATCTTTAAGAAATTAGATTCTAAATTAAGACATTGATCTTTGATATAAAAAATAGGTTACAGAATTTTGGTTTTAAACAAATGAATATAAACAGCCAACTATATAAGGGATATAATTCAAATCTAACTACAGTTGTATTCTAAACCACGTAAAGTACCTTGAGTCCGAAACAAGATCCGGTGGACAGTGGCATGCAAGAAGACAGTAATACCCTTGGGATCGGCGTACTCTAGGAGATCAGCGGCGGTGTGTCTATGGCCATTACGGTCGAAAATGGTACCACCGAATTTGGTGCCATTGATGTGATCATAAGTGAAACCATTGTTAGGGACGATCCCAACCTCCAATAAGCCGTCTCTCACGGCGGTTTGCCATGGGCCCATCGGTGGCTGAAACGCCACTTTTGCTTCTACCCAGCTGTACGACTCGTTCGCTAGCGCTCCGTCCCAACCCATGTTCCTAATAACATTTCAACTCGTAATTAATTAATATAACGTCGACGTACGCACCAAACGCAACAACAACGACATTTTTCGTACTGTACTAACCTAGCTAATCTAATAAATGACATTCATTTTCTCTTTCCTAGTGTCTTTCTTAGTGAATCGATCATATATTTATTTTCATGATGTTCTCTTTAGCTTTTAGCCGATCACGACGGTGATTTCTTCTAATGAATTTCACACAATAAAAATATATTATTAATTACTCTGTATCAAAAAATAAACCAAAAATGCCTAGACATTCGAACTTTGGTGTAGTGAGATATAGAAATGGTAAAAATTTAACCAGTTTCCATTAACAACAAGCATAGTTAAAGTCGAAAATATAATACAAATTAAGATATATCGTCATACTTGAAACGTGTATGTAAATGTACTTATGTACACATTTCACATCTGCACATGCGCGCATGCAATAGAGAGTATCTATATATGCACTAACCTAACGTATTTGGTTCCGGCACGTGTGTAGAAACCAGCGTTGAGAGCGCTTCCACCGCCGAGAACTCGAGCACGTGCGTTAATGACGCCGTCCTCCGATACGAAGCGCTGAGACGGTGAGGTCTCAGACAGGTCAGAGAGAGCTTGTCCGAAAGCCGAGAGCCTCGTGATGTTAGGGTTGTTGTAAGGTGCTCCACCGCGTTCCAGTAGTAAAACGCTAGCGTTTTGAGACAGCGTTGCGGCTAGAGGGCATCCAGCTGTCCCACCACCGATGATGATGTAGTCGTAGTACGACGTAGTTGGAGTCCCTGTCGCGTCGCGCATGAAGGAGTAGTTTGGAGCTGCAATAAAAGGGTAAAACTATAACTTCACACTATAAAACTATGTACATATTATCAGAAGAATCTATGTGTAGATGAATTACCTTTGTCAGAAGAACAAATTTGAGAATAGAGGAAAAGGAAAAGAGTAGTAAACAATCTCCGTGACCAAAATCTATCCATCATTATTATGAAATTGGAAGTTTAAATGAATTTTAGAGTAGATCAACTCTCTCACTTTGTATATCTCTATTTGCCTCTATGAAGACTTATGATAATCTGTGTTTTTTAATAAATGTATGTGAGTGGTTGAAATTAATGTTTCTATCGACTCTTTCACTATATATAGCTAGAGGCAATGAAGAGTCCATCTAATTCTGAGGAAATGCAACACCAAGATTCCATGTCTACTTTTATGGACACGTGTCAAACTAAGAAGCAGATTTTTTCAAAACTGTTGAGATGTATATGCAAACACGATGGATCGAGTATCATGAGATAAGAAACTAAATAGACCGATAAAACATATAGGGAATGCATTAAAGAATTTTGCTACACTTAACCTGTCTCTCTTGGACATGAATAAAGAAACCTGAAAATATAATTTTTTAATAATTAAATATGAAATGTATGTGTAATGAGTAATGACCAATGTGGCAACATCCATTAATAGACAGTTGGTTACAGTTAAAATGCACAAATCTTTTGTCTCTATCGTGTGATCATAATAAGCCCGATATGTTAGGTGGAACTTATGAGCATGGTTTTGATTATGAAACAGAGTGCGTTGATCATCAATTTTCGCATAAGTAATTATAAAAATTAACTTGCAGATGATAAATTTTAGGTGTTATTTAGGGACTAATCAAAATATGTTTGTAATTAAATTAGTTAAACTCAATATTCTTCCATGTTTTTTCAACAAATGGCAACTACAACCAAAAGTTGAAATTGTTCACTAAATGGTTGGACGCGCCCAGAAAACATGATCTGGTAGATAAAGATCTCAGGCGTTGGACTTGTTGATGAGGTTTAGATAAAATATGAAATGTATGTGTACTTGACCAATGTGGCATATTTGTTATGAATCGATTTCAATCAACATTTGTTATGCTGTCTTTATTAAAAACAAATTTGATTAGACAAGAAGTACCTTATGTGAAAAAGAAAGGAACGAAGACAACAAATGGCCGAAGATTTTGGTTGATATTAATTATACTCTTTTTTTGTGTGTTCGAGATTGCACGGTTTTTTTTTTTTTTTGAGTAAATGTTTTCGGATTTATGAAACTATGGGCCAAAGTATTAACAATGTGTCAATCCAGTTATCAAAGAAAACGGGCTAAAAGGTCCATCATACAATATTCAAAGATTTTGGTTTGATTGACTTTTTGTGATTGGTTTCCTAGCTAGAATTCAAAAGTGAGAGGACAAGAATTCTATACCAATAAAACAAAGAAAAAGTCAATAATAATTGGGATATAAAGAAAGAAGAAATAGTGGAGTACACTATGCTTGTACAGCTAATTAACACGATAAAATACAGATGGAGTTTTCTTTGGTCCTCAAAAGCATAAACAAAACAACTAACTCCAATGATTAAGCGAACCAAAACAATATAATTGGGTTTAACCGTTTAAAATATAACTAAAGTAAATTCAATTACTCGGTGTCTCAGACAGCGTAGCGTAGCAAAGAAAGAGGGAAAAAACAAAGGTCGAAGACAGCTAGGTCCCGTTAGATTCGTACGGTCACTAGATTTCCACGTGGCGCTCTTCTAATGGGTGTTGGCTAATTATCGTCACGAACTATAAGAGCATCTCCAATGGTTCATGCCATATCTTATTGCAAATGGCAAAA
>OVBJ01003111.1:0-13695 GCA_900406535.1 Noccaea bulbosa
TACCATTACACAACCAAATCATTCGTTGTCTTAGCTCTGTTTCTTGTCTCGAAAGTTCATAGTGTAACGCTGGTCCTCTTGACTGAATCTTTTATACACAATAACATCCTTCTATCACGGTGATGGAGGTTTAAGAGGTGGCAGTGATTGTGGGGGTCATGGAGGGTTTTGGAGTAGTGGTGGTGGAGGTGACAGAGGTTTTGGCGGAGGAGGTGGTTGGGGCAGCAGCGGCTTTGGTGGTGATGGAGGAGGTGGAGGTGGAGGAGGGGGTGGAGGTGGAGGTGGAGGCGGAGGAGGTTCCTGAGCTTCGATCGGTGTTTCCGATAAGTGTATACAAGCAAACATGAATATTTTTATTAGTGTATACATGTGTGAAATTGCATATTTTTATTCAAGCAAACAATTAATATTGAACGGTGAAAAGTGAAAAACAGTCTCTCCTATTTAAAAGAAATGATTATCGTTTATGGTTTTCATTATCTTATAAAATAAGATTGCATCACTCCAAACCACATCGGATGTAGACCGGACCAAAACTAAAATGTGCCTAGTGCCTACGCTCTCTTCTTCTCATCTTTGGATCTGGTCAATTCCGTGTGAAATATATCACACCGTTTGAACGTAAAAACCAATTTGAAATAAGTCCAATTGACCGAGTCAATCCATCTAGATCCTTAAAATTTGAATAGTGTGTATTAGATTTGTTGATTATTTGTCAATTACTTGTAGTTCTTGTGAAGTTGATCTGGTGTCCTATTTTCCGATTGCGCTATGTGTGTGACCTGTGTATTGTCCTTCATTATACATGTATATGTAATAACATGTCTTAATTAGAATATCAAAGAGTGCAACTTTGAGGTTTTCGAAAAAGAGAAATTCACCTATCTTTATGCATACAGGACATCTTACATGACGATGAGACTAAGTCATCGGTTGAACAACAAAGAATATTATATCCAAATATGAAAAGAGGGTAAAGAAAAAAAAAACAGTCTATTAATCTTGGACCTACCCATGATAGTGCGTGGATATATAGGACGCAGTCACGCAATCAAGTAGTTCCTATTAAGAGGCATATAAAAGAGATTAAGACCACACTTTAAGACGGTTTTCCTATCATAAAGTTTTTTAAAATCAGTGTATACTCGACATGACATGAAGTTCTGGACTTTTATTAATCCATATCTTTCTTAGATCCAGAACCAACTTTTGATAATATATTTTTAAAGCGTAAGTTATCCTTCCAAGTGGATTAAACTAGGAATGCAAGGTTCGATCTGTTTTATAGGGACCGAGGCAACAGCACCAGCTAGACCACCAACGATGGTGCCAAACTCAATAGTTACAAGTTTTTCTAATAGTATGGATCAATATCTTTAAACTTAGATAACTATACCACTGCCTAAATTACATATATTCTTCCTAACAACAAAAAAAAATTACGTAAATAAATTATTTAGTAAAAGATTTATCGTGGTTGCATCAAAAAAGGAAACTTCTTTATCAAGTTTTACTCGTAATGAGAACTTTGAACATGTAAACATATATGAATAATAAAATCCTAAGTCAATACAAATAACACGTTATTTAAGAATATAGGAAAACCTCAGTAAGACACTATATATACAGTACATATTATCGGGGATAATTAGTTATATGTAGGGATTTTTCTTAAGATGGAGACTTGGGTAATAATCATCATAGCTATTGCTTCTTGTGTTGGTGTTTTGATAGTTATTGTGGCCTTGGCAGGAGGCGGGGAAAAAGCTGGGGTGGGTGATGACGGAGGAGGTGGAGGAGGAGAGCATGGCGGCGGTGGAGATGGAGAATTAAGAGGTTTTGGTTATTCTGGGGGTTATGGAGGCGTAAGAGGTTTTGGTTATTACGGTGGTCATGGAGTTCTAAGAGGTTTTTTTTATTCTGGGCGCCGTGGAGGGTTCTGGAATAGTGGTGGGGGAGGTAGCGGCTGGTTTGGTGGTGGTGGTGGAGGTTTTGGCGGCGGTGATGGTGGTGGAGGAGGCGGTGGTGATGGAGGTGGCGGAGGCGGGGGTGATGGAGGTGGAGGCGGAGGAGGAGGAGGCGGAGGAGGTTGCTGAGCTCTTCAGTTTGGTGTTTCATATCATTTTAGAAAAAAAGTTAATATGTCCGTAAAATATCTTCTACATTTGTTTTCTATGTAATTTCTTAGGTTGGTGAATATAAGTTTTGTTGACTATTATTTATGTATATTATTTGTAGTTATTGTGAAGTTGGTTTGGTGTCCTAATTAATTTACAATAGTGCTATTGCTATATCTATGTGACCAATAATATCTTTATGAGAGATATATAATCATGCTTGACATGTTTGATAAAGTATGGTTAGATATGGTCTTCATAGCCTTGGTGTTTATAGTCCTTGAAATTCTGCTCTTTTTCTTTTGTCGTTGTATTTTAGACTTCATTAAATCAAAAGTTGAAATAAAACTACGTAAAAACCAGTCGAGTGTATAACTCAAATAACAATTTTAAATAGGTATAACTAACTGGACGACTTGGTATAAAACATTAGTACATAAAATATCACTAAGCATGTTGATGATAAAATACGTTATTGTGTGTTCTTTTAACTAACCTATCTTTCAATTAAAACCAAAAAAAAAAAAAAAAAAAAAAAAAAAAAAATTTTTTTTGTTTTTTTTTTTTNAATCTTAATTTGTATAAATCTAAATGCACATTTAAAAAACAAACGAAGAGGAAGAGATCAGTTCCACCTCTTTTGGTCAGTCAACTCATGAAAAGTCAACTAATAAACGCTGTCACACACAGTCTGTACATCGTCACAATAATAAAAATGATTTTACATATGCAACTCTCAATTTAAAATCCAAGAGAAGTTTTGTTATATTCCAACATCAACAACAAAAACAGTAAAGAATATGGCTCCAAGGACACCAAAACTTCGCACCGTTCAGCATTTCACGCATACCCATCCACTGACGGAGTTTAACAGCATCGGTGACTTCATTTGCGACGGCTGCAAAACCTACGGCTCAGGCAACACCTTTCGCTGTGAACCATGCAACTACGATCTCCATGAATACTGCGCCACGTGTCCCCTCACCCTCCCAACCTTCATTCATCCCCAGCACGAGCTCAGCCTCGTCGTCCGTAAACAACAGTCCTCGCGCCAGAACGAACGCGTGTGCGACATCTGCGACGAGTCGGTCGAGGGATTGTTCTACAGATGCAAGATATGCGAGTTCGACGTGCATCCGCTCTGCACGCAGCTGCCTCAGCACGTGAGGCACGTGCTTCACCCTGCTCATCACTTGGAGTTTCGCCTCGGAGGAGCCAGCCCATGTATGGTATGTCACAGCCCGTGCCAGTCCTGGAGGTATAGGTGTGAGTTATGTAGATTCGATATTCATATGGAGTGTATCTTAGCCGTGTGCAACACGTCACCTTCTGACCAGACCGACGCATCGGGTACTCAAAGCAGAGGGCTCAAGCCACAGGGAGGACAACCATCATCATCAGCGCCGTGGCAACAACCTCATGTCGTTGGTTACCCGTATGCGTATGGATCGATGGGTCAACAACCACAGTTTGGCTACCCGTATTATGCGCATGGACCGACGGGTCAACAACCTTATTATCATCCTCATCATTTTAATAACTTTAGTCACATGAATGGGTTCAATATGAATCCGGGTCAAGTGCCAGCGGCCGGAGCGGGTCAAAAGCCGGGTCGGAGTAAGGGCTGGAGAATGTTTACTGTTGCATCGAAGCTAACAATTGGGGTGGTTTCTAATGTACTGTTTGGGCTTTCCATTGAAAGTCTCTTTGCGTGAGTTTTGACTTTTTACAAAAAACGCAAACATGTATTATTTTATTTCGTGTGCCTGCTATGTGTATCATTCAACTTTTATCCAGCAGCTATAACCTTACTTGTGTCATTGTGTGATAAGACGTAAGTTTTAAAATCACTAGTTCGAGTTTTTTTATGGACCAAAAACTCGGAAACTTCTTCAACAAAATAATTAAAAACCACCATTCATAACTTTTGACAAAAGTAGTTTGTATCAGTTTGCTATTTCTCCTACTGATTTTTATATAGTATATATGCTAACGGTAATACATAATTAGCCAATTTTTCTTTTAAAATAAATACAAAATATTAGAAAGTACTACTCATTCATTGACTGTCGTAACATTACAATTTAGATGAATATATTTTTGTTTAGGAAAAAAAAAATGTTGTAGAGATAAAAAAAAGTTTCATTTGTTGAACGGATCAAAAAGTCAACAGGAAATAATAAAACACTAATCATGGGTTGATAAGGCAAACCAATCGGAGGCATGTCGTAGGCCCAGTCTTGTAAGTGACAGACTATGCTTTCAGGTTCTTGAAACGGTCATAACAGATTGAGCTATGGTTTACTTCTTGAGGAATAACCATGGAGTAAATATATACTGATTCTCTAACAACAGACTGAGCTATGCTTTACTTCCAGTCTGACTTCGATCAAAAAAAAGGAAAATTATTTTTTGCGATCTATCATGTTTCATTCTTCGATCATTGGAAAATATTCGAAAGAAAGCACACGAAAGCCATGTTTTTATTTTTATGATGGATGTTCTCTTTTTTTTTTTTTTGAATGGAATGTTATATTTATATATTAAAAAAAAATAGTTGTTACAAAAATGCTATTGTTTTTCTGAGATTGTTTTTGAAAGCTAATAACTAAGAGTTACAAAATGAGTGAGAAAAGGAGATTTACTAGCTAGCAAACCAAGTCTTATGATGGATGTTCATTGAAGATTTAATTGATATCCAATAAGGAAACCAACTAAAAAAGTGATGTATACACAATATTTATCTACATAGAATTTCAGGTTCGAGAAGGCAATGGAACCAAAAACTCGTACGTTATAAAAACAAAACAGAAACTGAAACACAAAACAAAAAAAAAGGTTCAAATTGACCATAATATAATATGGTCAACTAACGAGCCAAACTCAACTAAACTGCTCTGCCACGTTCTCAGAGTTAAACGACTGAGTTAAAGTTAATATACTTGGAGAACAAGTGAACAAATGTTTTATATATATATATATATATTTGTAACCTAAATTAAACAGAAACTATTATTTGTTTGATACGGTCTAAAGTCTAAACAAAAGTTTATACCCCAAGTAGTCAAGTTGCCAAACGAAGTTTGGTCTAAAAACTAGTTCTTTTTAAACCACCACTTATTCTCTCAAATCTAAACCATTCTCAAGAACAAGAAAAAGAAAAACTACCAGATGTCTTCGTTGACGCCAGAACAGCACGTAGTCCAACATTTCACCCATAACCATCCATTAACGAAAGTTGACGGATATGGCGAGTTCACATGCGGTGGGTGCAAAACCTACGGATTTGGGAAGACCTACCGTTGCGCCTGGTGCGACTTCAATCTTCACGATCAATGTGCCACGTGTCCAGCTACCCTCTTCAGCTTTATGCATCCACAGCACGAGCTCCGGCTAGTCTTTAGAGGACCAGAGCATACGCACCCGAACAACAGATGTATGTGCGACATATGCGACGAATCAGCCGAAGGGCTCTACTACCACTGCGAGCCTTGCGGCTTCGACGTCCACCCACTCTGCACGAAGCTGCCTCAGCACGTGTGGCATGTGCCTCACCCGGCCCATCCTTTAGAGCTAAGTCACTGGGGAGCTAGCAACACGTGCATGGTTTGCCACGGTGCGATCCGATCTTGGAGGTACAAGTGCGGTCCATGCCGGTTAGATTTTCACATGGAGTGCGTTGATACGTCCACATCATCAGTAGCGGCGAGGGGGATTCAGCAAAGGTGTTATGGATCGCAACCGTATTTTCACCCGTACCAGCCTTATTACCAGCCTTATTACAATCAGGGATATACAAATCAAGGTCAGGTTCAAGACTCCAGCCCGAGTATAGGAAGAAGAATGTTTGGCATTCTGATGGCTCTAACGGTTGGGGTTGTCTGCAATATCATCGCTGCACCGGCTTCTGAGGCCCTTACCGGCTTCTTTTAAAATGGCACGTCTCTAACGTCATGCCATTTATATGTTTTTTTTTATGTTTCCTTTCCTTTCCTTTTATACAATAAATGTAAGAACAAAAACAAATAAAAAGATGTTATATCATACAATCACGCTATGTCATCTTTGAGATGTTACATCATATAATCACACTATTTTATATTTGAGATGTTATATAAAAAATATGTCATATTTGAGATGTTATATCATACACTCACACTGTTATAATGATATCATACAATCACGTTATTTAAAAAATGTCAGTAAATATTTGATATTTCCATGTCTCCTTTGTTTATTGTTTTTTGTTTTTTGTTTTTTGTTTTTTTTTTTTTTGTTAGCGTTTTGATTCTTTCTTTGCAATACGTTTACAAGATGTACGATTAATTATACGCAACATACTACAATCATTTAATTTGCATCTAGAGTTCGTAACAATGGGTTCGGAATCCAATATAATTTTTTTTTTTTTTTTTTTGAGTAACATTCTCTTTTTTTAAGGAAGATTTTGAAAACGTAAGAGGAAAACTGTAGCCGGTTAGATTTTAAGGAATGCGTTGATACGTCCGCATCATATGTAAGAAATAAGTTGCAGTACTAATAATTTGTTTTTTTTTTTTGGAATACATTTAACATTCATTCAAAAATAAAAAGCAGTACTACTAGTAATTGACCTATGACAACATACCCAATGATGAGTCTCACTCATATCACACCGTCCCAAAGTTGTTCAAGAGTCTTATAAGGAAGGACTCCTCTTATGAACAAAAGACATTCCTCTCATCAACCTACCATGCAATAGTGAAAACACACATCTTCAGTTTTAGAATAAACCCGAGCATAGTAGCAAAACAGAAAAAGATTTTGAATATATTTGGATATGCAATCTCTTGCTTGTTCAGTATCAGAATACTTGGATAACATGCTATATGGTATGTGACAAACTGAAACATTTTAGTTGATAAGTTTGTAGGGATAGTCCCCATTGGGTTCTCCAGGGACAACGTAGCATATGGACATGTTGTTCTACGTACAGTTGAGAGGTGAACGCCTTTAGATTTTCATAAATTTCGGAGCACAGTTTGTTGCCATGAAGGGTGACACTCCACTTGGTTAACAGCAGATCTCTTGAGGATCATGATTAGTATTTAGTACACCTTTCATAGGAGCTACATAGACTTTGACAACTGATTACAAAGAAAATAAATAATCTATAAGATATTTTTTAAAGCAAAGTGATGCGAAGTACCATAGCTTCTTCGAAGGGATGAAAAATTATCACGCTTAACAGCTCCATCATCAAACAATATCTTCAGGACAAGCCCAATCTACATAACAATCCAAGTCGAACTTGGGATGGCAGAAGTTTTATGAGTAAAATAAGAGAGATATTGTATTAACTTATTTGAGAAGATGAGTACCATGGCATATATATATATATATATACACGGAACGTAAAAGAGCACTAATAGAAAGCTAACATACAAATTGGAATTGCACAAGAAAAAGAAAAAAACCACATACGTACAAATTGGAAGTCCAGTCCACATGGACAACATTACCAAATCTTTGAATGATTGGCTAATATAATGATCATCATTTCCGATGAGTTTCATATCTCGCCGTACGAACGTTCAAGAGTCTCATTGACCTTACAGCGCAGACATCATTGGTCAAGTTGCCAAAGTCAACTAAACTGCTCTACCACATTCATGGAGTTTCAAACGACCGAGTTAAAGTTATTATTCGTCTAGCACAAGGAAAAAAAAGTTTATATTTTTGCAACCACTAGTGAACAAATCTGTTTCTATAATCTATGCACATGAAAAGGTCCAAACAAAAGTGTGAATAATGTAATCACAACTAAACGAAACTTCTTATTTATTTCCAAACAGTGCTTGGTGAATGGTCTATAAAATTCTCTCAAATTCTTACATTTCCAAGAAAAGAAAAACAAATCAACAAGATGTCTTCATCGAGGCCAGAACAGCACGAAGTCAAACATTTTACCCATAACCATCCGTTAACAAAAGTTGAAGGATATGGCGAGTTCACATGCGGTGGCTGCAAAACCTACGGATTTGGGAAGACATATCGCTGCGTCCGGTGCAACTACAATCTTCACGATCACTGTGCCACGTGTCCAGATACCCTCATCAGCTTTATGCATCCGCAGCACGAGCTCCGGCTAGTCTCTAGAAGACCGGAGCATACGCACCAGGGCAGACGTATGTGCGACATGTGCGACGAACCAGCCGAGGGGCTCTATTACCAGTGCGAGCCCTGCGCCTTCGACGTCCATCCACTCTGCACGAGGTTGCCTCAGCACGTGAGGCACGTGCCTCACCCGGACCATCTCTTAGAGCTAAATTATTGGGGAGCGAGCAACACGTGCATGGTTTGCAACAATGCGATCCGATCTTGGAGGTACAAGTGCGGTCCTTGCGGGTTAGATGTTCACATGGAATGCGTTGATTCGTCTAAATCGAAACCTCATTCTCACCCTTCTCGGTATAACGATCAAGAACATACACAACAAGATCCTGTTCAAGGCTCCGGCGGGAGAGTTGGAAGAAGAATGTTTCGCATTCTGAAGGCTGTGACGATTGGGGTTGTCTGCAGTATCATAGCTGCGCCGATCTCTGAGGACCTTGCCGGCGCCTTTTGAAATGGCACGTCTCTAACTCCCTGCCATTATATATATATATATATATATGTCTTATTTCTCTGTTTTTTTATTTTTATGATTGCTTTCCTTTCCGTTTTATACACTAATTTTCTAAACATGTAAAAAGGAAAAACAAACATAAAAGATGTTATATCATATGATCACTATTTCATTTTTAATTTGATATATCAAAATATGTCATTTTTTAGATGTTATATCATATACTAACAATATAATAATGATGTCATACACAATTAATCACCCTATTAAAAAAATGTCAGTAAATCTTTGATATTTTCCTTGTTCTTACAAAAGTCATTTTTTTTTTTTTTTTTGCCTTCTTTGTTTATGTTAGCGTTTTGATTCTTTCTTTGCAATACGTTTACAATATGTACTTTAACTATAAGCAACATACTACAATCATTTGCATCTAACGTTCATAACAACGGATTCGGAATATAATCTAAATGGAGGCAGCAGCAATATCTTTTTTTTCTTTGGATAACGAGGAGGACAACTAGGGAGTGTTTATGTAAGAAACAAGTTGCAGCACTAATACATAAACTGATCAATGACAAATCCGTGAATGAGTTTGTCATATGACTCATATCCAGTGATGAGTCTAACTCATATCTCACCGTCCCAAAGTTGTTCAAGAGTCTTATAAGGACTCGTCTCATGAACAAAAGACATTCCTCTCATCAACTTACCCTGCAACATTGAAACACACACATCTTCAAACTTCAGAATAAACCCGAACCTAGAAGCAAAACAGAGAAACCTTTTGTGACCTATTTGGATATGAAACCACTTGCCTGTTCAATCTCAGAAAACTTGGATAACAAGTCATCCGGTATGGACCAATTGAAAACATCGAAATTCTGTTTGATCCTGTCTTCATTTGTGCTTTTAGGAAGAACACTTTGGCCCATTTGGAGACCCCAGCGCAACGCAACTTGCGCAGGAGTCTTCCTTAGCTTCTCAGCAACCACGCCTAGAATCTGGTTCTTCAGAACATCATCGCCCTTGAACTCCGTTGTCCCTGGAGAACCTAACGGAGAGTATCCCTACAAAACATATCAACTAAAATGTTTAGTTTTGCAAGTTTTCCAAAAAAAGGATATGGACATGTTTTTTGTTCTACGTACCGAGAGGTGGACGCCTTTAGATTTGCAGAAATCTCTGAGCACGGTCTGTTGCCATGAAGGGTGACACTCCACTTGGTTAACAGCAGGAGGGACGCGAGCCACTTCCAAGAGATCTGCGAGTTTCTTTGAGGAGAAATTGCTTACACCGATAGCACGGGCTTTCCCACTATCAAACTGTGCTTCCATTGCTTTCCATGTGTTAGGAATATCAGCTGGTATGACATTCTCTGGCTTAATACTAGTAGAACCTTTCTTCAGGCTAACAGGCCAGTGCATCTTCAAAAGGGTCACATGAAAAAAAAAAAAAAACTAGTCAATTGAAAATGGTTCCGCAAAATCGGCGCAAGAAGTCGATTGTAAGAGAATTATTAGTCCTAAGATTCTTAACGAATGCAGCAACATATACGTAGATGAAACCACATCTAAAAGCACAATTCAGGTTCAAGAAACCAATATGGCTAATTCTTTAAAGGAAAACAAGACAAGGTTTCCTATTTTATATTACTTACGAGGTACAAATCGACATAGTCAAGTCGTAAATCTTGTAAAGTTCTGTTCAGAGCCTCTGCTACATCTTGAGGATCATGATCAGTGCACCTTTCATATGATCAGGTAACCATGTTAGAAAGCTACATAGACTTTGAGTAAAGTAAAGCAAAGTGATGCAGAATACCAGAGCTTTGAAGTGATGAAAAGTTCCTCACGCTTAACAACTCCATCGTCAAACAGTTTCTTCAGGACTAACCCAATCTGCATGAGGAGGAAGTTGCAAAAGTGGCAAATAAAGACACATGTGGGTTCAGTCAATTATCAAATCATAGTATCATACATTGTTGACTATTAATGACAAGAACGTTAGAGAGAACGACGAGCCTGTTATTGCTAGATTCAAAAACGATAGCACCGTTTACAAACAACATAGATCACGACAATAGAATAACAAACAAAACAAAAAATCAGCTAAAATGAGATTTTCTTGAAATTATAACGATGATTTAGCTTACCTCCTTTTCGTTGCCATAGATTTTAGCACAATCAATGTGCCGATAGCCGATCTGCATAGTAGAAGAATCTTCAAATTTTTTTTTTTTTTTTTTTTTTTCCNAATTTTAGGTGAATCGACCGAGTCTGACTCACTCAACAAACACAAAAGAGGAATCAGCAATTTTAGCTATACAGAATTGGCAATAGATCGTAAAACTCTACGATCAGTGACCACGAGGCCACAAAATCACAGACGAACCTTAACAGCGGCTTCGACGGCGTTTCCGACGAGACCAGGATCGGCCTGCCACGTTCCGAGACCGACCGATGGTATCTTAGCTCCGGTGTTGAGCTCGAAGAATCTGATGTCCTCCGCCATTATCAGAGACAGAGCTAAGAGACGTATCCCGTGAAAGCTACACTGAGTGTGATCTTAAAAGCGTGAATTGAGAAAAGCGTAGAGAATTAACTTTTTTTTCAATTTTTATGTGTGTGGTAGAGTAATAGCCTCTCTCGAAGGAGACAACAAGATGAAGAGTTTGGGTATAAATGTATAATGGAGTTGCTTAGCCCATTAAGAGGGGTAATGATATATTGTTAGTGAGACTTGGGCTATAGTAAACAAATGTGTAAAAATTTACTTTTCTAAAAGTGTATGAAAAAAGTAAACCAAAATGTAGATTCAACCAGTAACCCTTAATTTTCTTATAGATTTTCATATGTATATATTTTTAGTGAAATGGCTCAACTTTTAGCAGATTACTTTAAATGTGATATAAATTATTGTTTTGATTTAAAGAAAATGACAGCGGCCGGCTCAGTTTATATGTTTATATATCCATTCATTACAAATTTACAACTATACAAGTAAATTTTGACAACTTGAAGACACGTCCCAATTGAAAACCAGTCGTGCAATAGAACATTTCAACTTTTATTCATATATCTTATCAACAATTTGAGACAGAAAAATCGATATCAAAAGTGACATTTTCTTCCGTATGATCAGTCAACTCCACCAAAGTCAACTAATTTTTTATGAATAGATACAACACAACAAGGCTATATATAAAAACCAAGAAGATCAAAAACCTAAAGTTATATATAAAAAAAAAAAAAAAAAAAAAAAAAAAAAAAAAAAAAAAAAAAAAAAAANAGAATCCTACCGCTCTTCAGTTCAAACTCCTCAAAACGACAGGTGTGAGAGATGTCAGCAGATCGGCACACGGTTCAACATTTCTCTCATAACCATCCCTTGACCGAAGTCAACGTTGTTGGCACATACACGTGTGATGGTTGCAAACTGTACGGCACCGGCAAGACATACCGGTGCAACGACTGCGACTACGATCTCCACGAATATTGCGCCACGTGTCCTCAAACCCTCAGATACTCATGGCACGCGCCTGATCACGAGCTCAGCCTGATCAACGGTCCCACGCACATGACCGAGCGTGGGTGCTATGTTTGCCGACTTTACATCCAAGGGATGTTCTATAAGTGCAAGCAATGCAGCTTTGAATCTCACCCTCTTTGCACACACGGTCCAATGCATGCCTCGTCTCCGGATGCAACGGTGACGACGAAACAGAGAAGCCTGCATGACCCTGCGGGACATGGACAGCCATCGTCGCCGCAACACTATGGTCAAGGAAACCCTTATGGTTATGCACATATGGGTCCGTATGGGACACATCCTCATGGCGGTGGTCATCATCATCAACAGCTTCAACATCAGCATCCGCACATGATCCCGAGTTCTCCAAAAGCGGATTCAAGTAAGGGAAAGAAGAAAAAGGGAGGATTTTTGGGAGCCTTCGAGGCTGTAGTAGCTGGAACTGTTACTGTAGCAGCTCATGTGGCCGTTGCAATGATCGAGGAAGAATAATGAATGAAGAATTGTTTCTTTTCTGACTAATTTATTACTTGCCGGTGGGCATGTCTTAATTTGAGTGTTGTTTTACATTACATGCATAGAAATCTATATATGTATTGATGTGTCTCGGTTTCACATATTCTTATGATTGCAAATTGCTCTGTGTCATTGGTGTCCATTTTTTGGTTTTAATACACAATTGTTTTCTTTTCTTTTTTGTAACTACATAGTCTACATTAAAAGTAAAGAGTTGACTTTTCTGGAATTTTCTTAAACCTTCCTCGATCTAGTGACTTACCAATTTAGCTAGAAGACTTGAGCTCCATCTCAAAATCGTTTCCACATAGAGAAGAATGATGACACTTGTAAATTTTGCATTTTTTTTTTTTTAACCTATGCGAGGCTTAGCAAAAGGCCGTCTTAAAGTTACAATTTGTTTGACACATTAATTTTTCGACTGAAACCTTGTTATTTTAGGATTGGGTATTTTAGTTTATATGGACACGATCTATAGTTATAATTCTAAGAGCATCCCATCTCACAACAGTATAACAATGAAAAATATTAAAATGTATAGGAGAGAGGCGAGAGAATGGGTTATCATTTGAGATACCATGAGAACCTCTCATCACACTTGTTTTATTTTCATTGGTTGATTTATTTTCCAAAATTTAAAATCTAATGATATAATTAATAATTGTATCACAATAAACTACTAATACCATGAGGTTCTCACCAATGGAGTTGCTCTAATGCAATGTGAATGTATTGCTTAATTAGTATGCTCACAAGTCACAAGCATATGCAAATTTCACATTTTCGATTTCAGTTTACTGTAGTACATTGCAAATGTATAAAAAGATCAATTTTAATTTTTAATCAAAAAAAAATAAATATGAATCAAATATGATTCTTTTTTTTTGTGCGAACGATGCTTAATATATAAACTCAACCTGCAACGAG
>OVBJ01003112.1:0-13690 GCA_900406535.1 Noccaea bulbosa
CTGGACAGCAGTCAAAAACATTCTTAAGTATTTA
This sequence comes from Noccaea bulbosa, assembly GCA_900406535.1. Lineage (NCBI taxonomy): Eukaryota > Viridiplantae > Streptophyta > Magnoliopsida > Brassicales > Brassicaceae > Noccaea > Noccaea bulbosa. The sequence continues at coordinate 35 of OVBJ01003112.1, forward strand.
AGAAATACTAAGGATAAATTTTTGGTCTATGGAGGAAGTGATGAGCTTGTTTTGAGTGGTTACACTGATGCTAGTTTTCAGACACACAAAGATGATTTCCGATCACAATCTGGATTTATCTTTTGTCCTAATGGAGGCGCTGTGAGCTGGAAGAGCTCCAAGCAAAGTACTGTGGCAGACTCAACAACTGAAGCTGAATACATTGCTGCTTCTGAAGCGGCAAAGGAGGCTGTTTGGATTAGGAAGTTCATTACTGAACTAGGTGTGATTCCTAGCATTTCTGGCCCGGTGGATCTCTATTGTGGCAATAATGGAGCCATTGCTCAGGCAAAGGAACCTAGATCACACCAGAAATCCAAACACATTGAAAGGCGATATCATCTCATTCGTGATATTGTTGATAGAGGAGATGTGAAGATTAGCAGAGTCTCAACGGATGCAAATGTTGCTGATCCTTTGACGAAGCCTCTTCCACGGCCTAAGCACGAGAGTCATACTACTGCTATAGGCATTAGATTTCTTAAATTGTGATCTTGTTTTAGTGGGAGCTTTTCTTTTATTCTATGATATGATGTTCATGTTAACATACATTTGATTATGTTTTCGAATTTAATGAAATTTGTTTCAGAATTATTTAATTATTTTTATTAAATATTAGTCCCAAAATAATTTACGTTATTTTATAGGTCATCAAGTATGTGACTTGATCATGAAACCCTATAAGTGAAAATAATATAATTTATAGATGTCCCTGGTCAAGGTTATTAAAATGGGACATTAATAACTAAAATGACTAGTATGTGAGGTGACTAGTGACTAAGTTTCGTGAAGTCATTAATATATTGTATTAAAGTCAATCACATGAATATGTGTTAGTGAACACAATATTGGACTGACCCGTCATGAGAACTTTACAAGATTGTTATATGAGTGTCATAAAAGTTTCTCATTGTAACTGTAGAGTATAGTCCTTTTACCTGAGTTCATCATGTTATTTTTTGCATGGATTAATGTACTTTGACTCTATCAAACGTCAACCGTAAAAGGTGACTATAAAGATAGTGCCTGGGTATATTATGAATTGTGTGAGATACATGGATGGAACAAGATGGGATTTGTCCCTCCTATGTAACGGGAGATTATGTCTTTGGGCCTATCGAAGATTTGATACTGAGAAATGCATGGCCGTGCTCAAACGAGGTGAATGTTAATCGTTTGTTTAATCAGTATAAATCATAGTTTGATAAACGTGATCTAGCTTAATAAGGATGACACCATTTCTTGCCTTATGCTGAGATCGAGACGTAGAGACAAAGGATTGTATGAATAGTTGATTCCAGTACAAGTGGGAGATTGTTGGGAATGTCCTGAAATCATTTGTATTTCTCTAGTTATAGTTGTAACGTCAAGGTTGCATAATCGTTTAATATTAGGTGATTATAATGTCTTGCTAGAGACCGCTTATAATCTATGAGTTATGAACTCATTGCTAATATTATACCATCCTATAGGGTCACACACCTAAGCAAATTGGATCAAAATATATTTGGGTTTTAGAGAATGTTTTATTTATATGATAAATAAAATAAAGTAAAATATATATAAATGTGATTACATATATGTTTTATAGACATGTAATGAATAAATGTATTCATTATTTAAATAGACTCTACGTAATTGGGCATTAGAGATTAAGCCCATAAACTAATTCTTTAATTAAGTTTAAGAGTGCAATATATAAGACGTAGTGGACGTCTTCGCTCACGTAATTTTACAAGAGCTGCCGCAATACTAAAACCATGATTATTAAGATTCTTGAGATAGTTTGTTAAAGCTTCTTGAGATTTGATCTCGACGGCACTAGCATCCCGTTTCGATCCAGTTTGTGTGCGTGTGGATACCGGTAGAGGCGCTACACTTGGAGTGCTCAAACAACCTTGATCTAATTCTGATATCTTTCCGCTGCTAAGTATCAAGGTATGTTCAAGTCTCTTAGATCTAGATTTATTTCATAATTTGCATGAGATCCTGGAATTGATTCATAAGTATTTATAAAGTGTTATAAACCTATATGAATTCCAACAAAATCGTCCAACTGAATATTTTTGAAATATTTGTTTCCTTATTTTCCTCTAATTATCCGAAAATAAACTCTGCAATCCTCTCTCTCTATTTTCGACAACATCCTCTTCTTCTTCCTCTTCAATCCTCTCTTCTCACTTTCTCTTCTTTCTTTCTCTTCTTCTAAGGTAATATGTTGCATATCTATGTAGCTTGTGGTTCATGGAAAAGGTGTGCAATCAATGGGAATGGTTTTTGAGGCAGCTACATGTTGTTATTGAGGATGATTACAACTTGGCTTTTATCTCAGACAGAAATTTGTCCATTGGTAGAGTACATCCTATAGTTTACCAACGAGCTAGTCATGGAATTTGGATTCACCACTTGCTGAACAATGTCATATCATATCTCCATGGAAAAGGTATCGCTGGTTTGATTTCAAAGGCTTCAAAAGCATACAGAGTTGCTGATTTTCAGAAGATGCTGGTTGATGTCTGCAAAAATAGAGCTGATGTTGGAAAATATCTCCTGAAAGCTGATGTGAAAAAATGGGCTTGTTGCCTATTTGTTGGTTACAGGTATGATATTAGGACAACTAACCCAACTGAGTCGTTAAATGCAGCATAGCGATCACCTAGAGAGTTTCCAGTAATCCCTCTTCTAGACAGCATCAGAGAAATGTTGACAAGGTGGTTCTATGAGCGTAGAACATTGAGCTCCAAGCATAACCACCCCTTAACCGTCTTTGTGGAGAAGAAGATTAACAGAAGGATTGAAAAGGGTAAAACATTTACGGTTCAGCCAGTTGATGCAAACAGATTTGTGGTTGGAGGCGATATCTACGATTGTCTGGTTGATTTGGCGAAACGAACATGTACATGTGCCAGATCTGCTGAAAATTCCATGTAAGCATGCAATCAAAGCTTTTTTTTTAGGAAAGCAACCACACTAGTACTCTGATGACATGTCCAAAACTGAGTTCTGGAGAGTAGCGGATGAAGAACCAATTAATCCAATAGGGGTTCCTGAGGATGCATGGCGTGTCCCTCTAGTAGTTGAACATGAAATTGTTTCTTGCCCATAATCATGCGGAGCTGCTGGTATGAGAAGAAAATGACGATATGAATCAGTTGAGGACAAGATAAGATCGCAAGATAAGAAGAAACACAAGTGTAGTCGATGTGATAAGCAAGGCCACAACAGAGCAACCTGTGATATACCAATCTAGTGTGGAGGGAGCTAGAGATGATGACAATCTAGACATGTTTCAGTTTTTTTTTTGCTTAACTGTCTTTTTTTCAATTGTCTTTGTTTTGTTTTTGTTTTGGGAGCAACTCATTATAACACTTTCCTATGTTTTTTGGATATTCACTCTATTTTTCGAGATTATTTGTCCATTTTTGTTCCATATGGAGGTAACACTATGATTGAGTCTTATGTGTATTTCCTTCAAATCTTGGTGAAGAATATGATTAGTTGATATTCTTGATTATAATTGATTTTCAGATAGTTGTCTATAGTTTGTTGTATGAAAAGGAGTGTTTAAGAGTCGTAATGTTTAGATTTAGGTTGTAGAGAGACAACTCTTTGCTGTTATTGTTGTTGTTATTTAAACACATTGAAACCGTTATGTAAGACATAGTTGGTCTATGTAGTTAGTCTATATAGTTGTATATGTTGTACAGCTTATATAGTATCGTCTTCTTTGTTAAGACATAGATGGTCTATATAGTATAAGTTTTATACTTTATAGTTGGTCTAAATAGTTTCAAATATATAGTTGGTCTATATAGTATCAATATATAGTTGGTCGTCTTCTTCTCTTCTTCTTTTGAAATCTTTTTTTATGCTTTTTCAAACTGCAAACATTTGTTTAAGTATTAACAAGACCAACAATGATAATAAGAATGACACTGATCACAATGAGTTTAATAAAAATATGAAAGACATAATTTTAGTTCCCAAGTATCCAAGTGATGATGAAACAAATACATGGAAAAGCAAAATGAAAATCTAATAGGTTGTGAACACATTCAGCTAATGTCAACAGGCTCAGATGGAGCAAACACCGGTACCACATACTTTGACATGCGCTCGAGCAAAACCTTATCCTTTGCCGCTTGAAGTATATCAGTTAGGATGGCTATGATGTTAGCAAACAATGGGTCTTTCTTTACTTCGGCGTACTCTGATGGATATTAGTAGCCAGAACCTTCAAGATCGATATTCTTGCGCACTTGTTTATCTTGTCACCTAGTGGTTCGGCTCCTTCCTCAAATAATCTCTTGGGAAAATCTGAATCCATACCTGCAAGTAATGAAGACAACATATAAGAATTCAATACAAAAACATAGTTGGTCTATATAGTTGGTCTATATAGTTAGTCTATATATTGTTGTATATGTCGTACAGTTATATAGTATCATCTTCTTTGTTAAGACATAGTTGGTGATATGATCATGGCCAAGGATGCTAGGAACTTGTACCAGGGAGCAAAGGAGAAGGTTGTAGCTGAGGAGCAGCTTGAACCGGAGCATCTTGGAATGATACTTAGCCGTTGGATCGGCATGTTCAGGAGGTTAAGCATCCCAATTTGGTTTGCTTGACGGCTCAACACTTTGGTTAAAGAGGCAAGTGGCTCGTAGTGTACTCTTTTTCCCTGCCAAGGTTTTGTCCCAAGTGGTTTTCCTTGGTAGGTTTTTAACGAGGCCTACGACCCACTTCCAAATCCCCTCTTTACCATTTGCTGTTGAGTCCAGCCCTGTCCGTTTGGTGGTGTGTGAATCCGGCCCATCCTTGCCACTTTACGACAAGGCCCATCTTTTATCTCTTCTTCTTTGTTTTCAAACTTCAGTCTTGCATGCATTTATGTTGGTGTTATTTTCGAGTTTGATTGGAGCATGTTCCAATCAACTCATTTATTCTCTCTCTCTCTCTCTCTCTCTCTCTCTCACGGTTTTGCTTAAACTCTGAAACTCTCTCATTTGTTTTCTTTTATCAAACTTTTAAATCAAAAACTCTCTCTTTTCTTGTTTGATCATCTCTTAGTGTGTTTATCTAAGAAAACTCGATTAGTGTGATTCTAAGAAATCCCTTTAATCTTGTTGTGTGATTCAACAAGCCTGAAGGTGGTGTTGGAGATCTCTGTCGCTGGATCTCTGTTACAGCCATTCGATCCAATCCATCCAATCGATCCATCCTACTCAGTCCATTCCACCGGATCCAGACCATTCAGTTCATCCAGTTCATCCAGTGATTCACCACAACCTCTGTTCCATCGATTCCTATCACTCCATCTCGATCCAGACTAGCTTCAAAGTGTCGATTCTCAATCAGGGTCATATTAAGTGGTATCAGAGCCACTTTGAACCTAAGTGATCATCTCTTTCACTTCAGTTTTTCGATTTTTTCATTTGTGTTGTTCATCATCCGTTTGACTGTTCATCTTCTGATCATCATAGATCTGATTAATAGAGTGTGTTGCATTATTTTCCTGTATGATCTTATCATTCTGGTTGTCCTTTGCATCCATTTGAATCATTTGGAGTGTTTGCATAATTTTAGAAATAATATTTGTGATCATCTTATATATAGTTACTTCGAAAATCACTTGTTGCATCATTTTAATTATTTGCATAATTTTAATAATTTTTTCATAATTTATTCTGATCATCTAGGCATATATCTATCATCTAGCATTTGTTTACATATTTGTAAAATTATTTTCGGATTTTATTTGATAATTTTCGGAATTATTTTCTTTGAACTATTAACTGCCGTGACTGTTTCTTGATTTGTAGGTATCATGGTGTCTGACGGCGAAAAGGAAGAAGAAGAAACCAGTCATGAGTCTCTATCGACTCTCAGTCCAGCCATTCTCAATCAGTTCAGAAAGATGTTGAATGAGGAGAGTGAAAGGTGGGATAAACAGTCGGATATCCCCGAATGGGTAAAAAGAAAGTTCCGGATGAAACCGTTCATGTAACCGATGATGATCCGCTTAAAGATCCGTTGACATCCCGACGAAGACCCATTGAGGATCGAACCAGAGAGTACTATAATAGTACATGCCACTCTTCTCAGGCCAGCCGACGACGAACACGGAGACCCAGAGAGGAACCGGACCGACTAGTCGAAAATCTGGGTGGTTATAAAATAAAGATTCATCCGGTCCATGGGAGAAATGATCCAGATGAGTACTTAGACTGGGAGAAGAAGTGCGAGTTCAACTTCAACTTGCACAATATTGTCAGCCTCAACTGTGTTAAGCTTGCAGTTTCTGAGTTCGAAGGCTACGCTCTAAGGTGGTGGGAACAACTTGTCACAGCACGAGAAATCGGCAGAGCTCAAGAGGTCACTACTTGGGTAAAGTTGAAAAGAATTATGAGACTGCGGTTCGTTCCTAGCCATTACCAGCGAGAACTGCACTCTAAGCTCAGGAGACTCATTCAGGGTACCAAAACCGTTGAAGAATACTATCAGGACATGGAGGTTATGTTGCTTCGGGTAAATGTGATAGAGGATCATGAAGTCACTATGTCACGGTTCCTTGGAGGGTTGAATCCAGAAATACAGGACATTGTGGAAATGCAGAATTGTGTGGGATTGGAAGCAATGCTACACAAGGCTATTCTTGCTGAGCAACAGCTTAAGAGAAAGGTGGCTAACCGATACAGCAATGAGTCTCACCTACCTAGCTATCCAAGAGACAACGTTATCACACCCAAGCCAGAACTGAAGGGTCCATCTTCTAGCCAAGACAAGAGTCAGGTCAGCACGACTTCTTCTACCAGGGCTCGTGAGCTTAAGTGTTACAAGTGCCAGGGTTTTGGTCACTATGCCTATGAGTGCCGTAACAAGAGGATCATGTTCATCAGAGATAATGGTGAAGTTGAGTCCGAAGATGAGGTCAATGTTAACAAACCAGAGCGACAGCCAGAACCAGATGAGTAGGAAGCAGCTCCTGTTATGGGTAAGCTTCTGGTTGCTAGGAGACTCTTGAGCACTCAGGCCCGAACAGAGAAGGAAAAGCAGAGAGAAAACCTCTTCCATTCACGCTGTCTTGTTAAAGAAAAGGTTTGTAGTTTTATCATTGACGGTGGAAGCTGTACTAATGTGGCTAGTAAGTCCATGGTTGAGAAATTGTCTTGAAACTCAGAAGCATCCCAAGCCCTATCAGCTGAAATGGATAACTGAAACTGGAGACATGAGTGTTAAAGAACAAGTGGTTGTACCTCTATCGATAGGAGACTATGTGGATGAGGTCTTGTGTGATGTTCTGCCCATGGATGCTGGACACATTATTTTGGGAAGGCCCTGGCAGTCAGACCGACGTGTGATGCATGATGGCTTTACCAACAAGTACACTCTTCTGCACCAGGACCGCAAGATCACTCTCATACTTCTGTCACCACAAGAAATCTATGAGGATCAAGTCCAGTTGATCAGCCAAAGGACTAAACAACCAGAGAAGGAACCAGACAAGCCAAGCAACTCATTGAACCAATCGATCACTCCCAATCAGGTTAACAGTTCCATGTACTCTGACAGATATTTTCTCTTATTTATCTCTAAGGGATCGCTCAACTTGATCACTAACATTGCACCGGTTTTCCGAGTGATATTTTCAAATTCTTGCAGAGTTTCCAGGTTGTGATCCCAGAAGTTAGACCATAAACATCAAGGCGAACTTGTTCCTGGAGCTACACTTATTAAGCCTACCAGTTTTGTTCTTGAACCAACTCATAAGCCAAACTCAACTCATTCACCAAAAGAGCACTGTAAGGAATTTAAGTTGGCTATGGTAGAGGATAATTTGCTAATGATGGTTTCTAGTTTTAAAGATAAGCAATTGGGTTTAGAGAATGAGAAAGAACTTTGCTTTACCAGAATTGAATATGATCCATCGTTTTCTGTCTCTAAGAGTAATGGTTTTGAACTTTTCTGTCACACATTTGATGTGTTTTGTGTAGTTTCTGTGAAACCTTTTGAGAAACAGGTTGAAAGCTCAAAGGCATGGAAGAATCCTATGATCGTTGAACAAACGAGACATGAACCAATGAACAAAGGCAGACATGATCTCGATCCAGATCCAGTCGCCATTGGAAGTTCAAGATCAGACTACATATACTTGGCTCACTCGAATTCACAAAGAAGAACAACACCAAAGCCTATCACAATTATCCCCAAGGTAAGTTTTCTTTTGAACCAGAATTTGATTTCACTAATTCTACTCCTTCTCTTGCAGGTGATACAGATTTGAGGACAAATCTTTTTCAAGAAGGAGGGGATGATATGATCATGGCCAAGGATGCTAGGAACTTGTACCAGGGAGCAAAGGAGAAGGTTGTAGCTGAGGAGCAGCTTGAACATGAGTAGCTTGGAAGGATACTTAGCTGTTGGATTTGGCATGTTCAGGAGGTTAAGCATCCCACTTTGGTTTGCTTGACGGCTCAACACTTTGGTTAAAGAGGCAAGTGGCTCGTAGTGTGCTCTTTTTCCCTGCCAAGGTTTTGTCCCAAGTGGTTTTCCTTGGTAGGTTTTTAACGAGGCCTACGACCCACTTCCAAATCCCCTCTTTACCATTTTCTGTTGAGTCCGGCCCGGTCCGTTTGGTGGTGTGTGGATCCGGCCCATCCTTGCCACTTTGCGACAAGGCCCATCTTTTATCTCTTCTTCTTTGTTTTCAAACTTCAGCCTTGCATGCATTTATGTTGGTGTTATTTCCGAGTTTGATTGGAGCATGTTCCAATCAACTCATTTATTCTCTCTCTCTCTCTCTCTCTCTCTCTCTCTCTCTCTCTCTCTCTCTCTTTCTTTTTTTTTTTTTTTNTCTTTTATCAAACTTTTAAATTAAAAATTCTCTCTTTTCTTGTTTGATCATCTCTTAGTGTGTTTATTTAAGAAAACTCTCTTAGTGTGATTCTAAGAAATCCCTTTAATCTTGTTGTGTGATTCAACAAGCCTGAAGGTGGTGTTGGAGATCTCTGTCACTGGATCTCTGTTCGATCCACTCCATCCAATCGATCCATCCTACTTAGTCCATTCCACCGGATCCAGACCATTCAGTTCATCCAGTTCATCCAGCGATTCACCACAACCTCTATTCCATCGATTCCTATCACTCCATCTCGATCCAGACTAGCTTCAAAGTGTCGATTCTCAATCAGGGTCATATTAGTTGGTCTATATAGTATAAGTTTTATACTATATAGTTGGTCTATATAGTTTCAAATATATAGTTAGTCTATATAGTATCAATATATATTTGGTCGTCTTCTTCTTTTCTTCTTTTAAAATCTCAATACAAAAACAAAAAGAAAACAAAGGCAAAACAAAACATGAAGAATTAAATACGGTTTGAGGTAAACAACAAGAGCAGAAACAGAGAAAAGACAAACAACAAGAGGAGCGATACTGAGTTAAACAAACAAAAGCAACAAACAAGGATAAACAAAAGAACAACAAATATTAAGAATATTGTGACTAAAATAAAAACCAGTAGAAACATAAGAACACCAAGTAAACACTAGCATTAATCAACAAGAGCAGCAGCAGACAAACGCTAAACAAACAAAAGTAACAAACAAGGGATAAACTAAAAAACAACAAATATAAAGAAACGAGAAGAATAAAAAAGGTTAAATGCACTTTGCCTCTAACTAGAGGTAAACAAACAAGAGAGAAACCAGACTAGATATAAACAAACAAGAGAAGCAAACAAAAGTTAAACTAGAGAGCAGCAAATAGAAAGAATGTGAAACTGTAATCAAAATTAGAAGATGGCAAATCCAGAACAAGTTAACACTAGCTTTCATGCATATTAAGAGAATAAAAAACTGATAGTCACATTCACTTTACGTAGCATGTGAATCTCTAATATGAAAACATGCTAACAAAAAACTGATAGTCACATTCACTTTAAGAAGTAATAAACAAAAAAAGAGCATAAAAAGACTAGAACAGAAAACGTTTACCTCTAGCTGGCCACACAAAGGAGGATTACGGTGGACTTCCTCACAGATTAAGGAGGACAACAGAGGCTGTAGGAAGACACCAATAAGAGAGAAAGAGGTCATCAGAAAGAGTACATGGAATAGAATACATAGAGTAGTAAATTGATTTTGGTTTATATGAAACAGAAACAACACAATTATAACCAAATCACTGTAAGCAAAAACCCCAAATCAATTTCGTGAACACCTCAATTGCAAACCAATTCTATCAATATTCGACCGAAGAAGTTAATGGAAAACTCGATCAACCAAATCACACTAACCTTGTCACTATGAAAAAGAAGTGAATAGCGGATTTTAGTGCAAAGGGTGAGAACGGCCATCGGCGGAAGTCAGAGCAAAGGAACCGTCGCTGGAGAAGAACAAGGAGAAAAAGGCGATAGCGAGCGAGGATGACAGAGAGCGACGGAGAGCTCCGGCGACCGACGGCGAAGTAGTCGCACCGAGTGAGATGTCGGATCGAGAAGTCTCTGACCCAGTCGAGAAGAGGCAACGAAGGAGATAGGATAGGGCCAAGGAACCGTCGCCGGAGAAGAGAGCAGGTGAAGGAGAACAAGGCGACGGCGAGGAGGGTCACCGACGGAGAGCGACAGCGACCGATGGCTTGAGAAGTCTCCGACCAAGTCGAGGTTCGTGAACGAAGAGCGAACGAAGGAGAAGAGAATTTTTCTGGCGACGATTTTTTTCCATTTTTTTCAGATATATAATAGAAGAGGATTTTTCTGGCGACGATTTTTTTCCATTTTTTTCAGATATATAATTTATTTTGTTTCATTTATTTATTTTTTAAAAATGCCAAAATGTTTTAAATTTAAATAAAACTTTATTCACTCAATTTCAAGGTCAAAAATGGAAAAATTGTAAAAAAAAATTGTAGTGGGACAAAGTCCAAACGTGAAAGTGTAATGGGACAAGAAAGCCTTTTTGGAGTATTTTGGCAATTTTCTCATAAAATCCAGTGTTATTAAAAATATTTTAAGTGGGGATTTTAGGTGATTTCAAGTTATTTTAGAGTTATTTGATAAGATTTCCTTGTTAAAAACAAATCACCTAAAATCTCATGGTTTAAGTTTTAGGTGGGATTCTAGAGTGATTTCATTAAAATCATAACAACTTCTCTAAAATCACCCGAAATCATCTGAAAATGAAATCACCCTAAATCATTTGAAAATAAAATTACCCCAAATCACTTCAAATCTCAATTTCAGTACATCAACCAAAGAGAAGAAGTGAGGGAATTGTTATTCGTATTCAGTCACTTTATAATGAAAGATATGGTTATATTTATAGCTGAAGCTTCGACAATTTTTACTGTATCCATAAATGATGTGAGCTCCACTTCTATTTCTTCACGCCAATGTTTGTGCTGACTTTTGTAACAGTAGTATTATTATTACTGTTTGCTTAAAATTCACCTACTGCAAACGAATGTACATACACACATATAGATAAGTCCGAAAATCGATGATGTTTTAAGGGAGTGAGGCTTGAGGATTTTTGGGCTGATCATACGCAGCAATGTTTTGTGGTTCACATTCAGGGCTTAATAGACGGACAAGCGTTGCAGTTGATGTGCTCACAGACAACGCTCCACACCCAGCCCACCGAAGACTCCGTGGCACTGTAACCCTCGGACCTGCACATTCCCCGCAGAAGCGATTTAGTGGAACAGAACAACATTTTCTCCTATAACCATTGTTATCTTAGAAATTCTCTCAACTAATCTATGTTCTATACCAATTGCATATACCAGCAGATTAGGCAACCAGATTCCAGGACGATATGACTTTGCCCACCACACACAAAATTCTACACCTACTTCATATATTCTTTTGTGGAAATGAGAATAGATTATATACTTCCTTATGATTCTATCTTCTAATTACATTACCAGAAGTAAAGCTTCATAAATTTTCTTGTAATACAAATCCAAGTATACCAAAAAGTCCCTAAATTTATCGTCCTTGTTCAAGAAAAGTAGAATGACAATACGAATTTGTATGTTTTCAATACGAAACAAGAAATCTTTCTAAGAATCACTTATGCAGAACATCGGGCGTCAACAGCTTCTTAGATAGAGATTTGCATTAATTATTGTTAATCAAGAGAAGAAAACGCTAAAAGACGAAAGGAGGTAACTTTACCGTAGTGAAGTCTGCAGAGAACCCAGAAGCCAAGAGCTCCACCAACAGCGAAAATAGCAGCAGTTTGTCTCATAAGCCTTGAGCAGGGCTTTGCATCTGATCTCATCAAATCACCTTCTGACCATCCTAACTTCTGCCTCAACGCCATTTCTCTCTCTAATATCTACAAAACCCATCAAATTTCAGTGTAAGGAAGACGAACAAATTCGGTTTTCTTGACAAAGATGTTCACTGAGACATTTCATCGAACAGTTTAAGGACAACTTCTAAACTAGATATAAAAGGTGATTTCTTTCTGAGTTGGGTTTAGATCTACGAAAGTTTAAAACAGAACGGATTTGGGAGGATTTTGGTACATACGTAGCAGAAGCAGGGCAATCTCTGTAGCTTTTCCGGTAATGCGTAGTGTCGCCTTTAGAGCCTGGCGGAAGAAGATGGAGAAAGAAGTCTCGGAGTCACCTGAGAGTAGACCAAGTGTCTAATTAGGCCGATATTGGGAAGCCCAATAACTTTTAACTACGGTAATGGGCCGGGCTCATAAGGGTCGGAACCACGTGACGAACGTGGCAGGGAGAAGAGGGTTGTGTTAATGCAACACACATTAAGACAGGGTTAGTCTCTAACAGAGCTTTGATAATGTTATGTGCTTATGGTTATAAGTTATAAGAATTAACGATATGTTTTGTTGTTCAATTTGTTTGCCACTGAAGCTATGTATTATGTGGGAAAAAAAGCATCGTCAAGACTCACTTCTCATGTGGTATCATTCCGAACATATGGCGCATGTATGCTTATGTAATAGCTTGTAATCCGGAAGTTCTGTTTATTGACTTTGTAATTTTATTTTTGATATTAATATAATTGTTTGTGGACTAAAAAAAGATAAGACAACGCATGTACTGAAATTTTGAGGAATACATGCTTTAGTTATTTGGTTCATACATACTAATGATGATCGCTTTCTTAATCTCTAAGGTTTGATTGATGGTTTTCTCTTATTATAGTTCGTAATGGCACGTTTGATTCTTTCATTAATTAAACATTTTTGTTAGCTTTCGATTATTCAATTTTAGCGATGGATTCTCCATAGACAAATATTTTAAAGTTATATTCTAGTTCATATATGCTTTTAGTACGGCACGACATGCATCTTTGAACAAAAACCAATGCAATACAAATTTATTGTTTTCTCTTCGTTTTTTAAGTACCTTTTATTATTCGAAAACATGTCGTATAATCTTGAATTTCATTTTAATAGTTGATTTCGTCTGACAGTTTCCAAGCTATCTCACAAGTTAAGAATGGCATGTTGATTAAGGCTTCTCCAGCATATTTATCGATAAGTAATACATGCTTTAGTTATTTGGTTAATATAATCTAATATAGGGAAATTTTGAGGAATACACCCTCTAAGGGAGACATTTTTAAAACTACAC
>OVBJ01003113.1:0-13689 GCA_900406535.1 Noccaea bulbosa
TTTCTTGGCTATTTCGAATAGCTCCAACATCTCCGTTGAGTTCTTCTTCAACGCTGGACAGCAATCTTTAGGGTTTCCAGATACTTTCAGAGGCGGCTGCTTCTTCTTCATCTGGNGGGAGGGTTTCCTCCGCGGGAATAGAGAGTCTTCATCCAGGAGTTGAACAAGACGACAGCTCCCGTTCGAATTTTAGGGTTTTGGTGATCTCTCAGACTCTGCAAGGAATGAATAGCTCTCGAGTGGCGAAGAAGATCTTTGACAGAGAGATTCAAACTCTTCATGTACCGCAGAATATCAGAACATCTCTCGATTCCATCGACGCTGTTCGATTTAGTGTCTCTAAGTGCAGCACGCACCAAACGCTGAAAATCAGATATCTCAGATGCAGTCGCCATACTCTTCTTCATCATCATCTTCAGGTGTTTCTCTCGATCGTTGGTTTTCTCAAAGAACCAATTTGGCAAGAGGCAACTAGCTAGCTAGGGTTTCACTCTCAGAGACTTTTGGAAATTAAAACAAGAATAAGATAGAGAGATATGGTAAATATCAGATATTGTTATATAGAGAGTAGTGAAGTTTACTTGACACCCACTCTTCCAAACAAAGTCCCCATAGGACTGAAAAATGGAAACTACATCGTCTTCTGTTTCCAATTTTCCTTTTTTCTTGTAAGTCAAATTATTTCCAATTTTCCTTTTTTCTTGTCAAGTCAAAATTTTCAACGTTAAAGTTAAAGCAAACCGGAAGGGTAGTTTCGTCAGATATTAGCATTTCAACGGACGGAATATAAGCTGACTGAATTCAATTACTAACCAATTAAAATCGTCCCTTCATCCTATTTTCCTTCAATTTAATTTTTAATTAAATATAAATACTGCGAAATACATCTTTCTTCTCCATGTCTTAAATCCCTTCCTCTGTTTTGAAAAACAAAAAACAGAGAGCCATGTGATGTTTGTTTCAGTTCTCTGTATCAATAAGAATCAAAACGCTAACAAGAACTAAAGCAGAACCGTTCTTTTCAACAACATCAAAATTTACATGAATCCAAATTTACTTTTACGAAAAAAACAATTAGATTAAAAAAAACCTGTCAATTATTACATTCTGGATCAAATTTAGACGGAGAAATCTCCACCGCCTGTAACATCATCCGGAGGACTAATGGTGATCCAAAGCAGCGACACAGTAATCGACACAAGCCCCGACCAAACATAAACAATCGTCGGAACTTTCCCTCTTCGTCCCATCAATCCTTTAGCAAACGGATACATATGAGTCAAAACCCAGAGGCTAAAGAACGTTCCTCCCATCAGCTTCCCCCACTGCGGAATCACACTGTATATCGTCCTCGAGGCTCCGATCACAATCGCCACAAGGTTCACTACGATAATCGTCAGCGGCATGATGAACAGCCCCGTCCATTTCACAACGTAAAGATCCGCAAAGATGTCGTCTTCGTCTTCGCCTCCTGATTTCGACGTCAGCGTGAAGGAGATTTCGATCCCGGCGATCACTTTCAGCAGTCCTTGCACGACCGCTGCGAGATGCGCGCTCGTGCCTCCGATCAGCCAAAACTGTTCGTTCCTCCACCATTCCTCGAGTCCGATCCCCGACCACTTGACCTCGAGGAGGGAGATAAGAGTCAAGGTGATGGTGATGGAGAGGAGGTAGGAGAGGAAATGAATGTCGAGGCTCTGGACGATGAATTTGCCAGAGAAGAGACAGAGAGCTGGGAGGAAGCAGTAGACGACCAAGAAGATGGAAGTGAACGGGTAGATCCCGACGTTGAGGTACGCGACTCGCTGGAGAAACTTGAGCCGCCTGGTGGCGAACATGGCGTTGTTCTTGGAGAAGAAGATCTCCACAGAGCCAGTTGCCCAACGGAGGACTTGGTGGAGACGGTCAGTGAGATTGATCGGAGCCGTGCCGCGGAAGGCATCACGCTTTGTGATGCAGTAAATCGACCTCCAGCCCCGGTTATGCATCCGGTAACCGGTCACCACGTCTTCAGTGACCGACCCGTAAATCCATCCGATCCTATCTCCCCATTCCGTGTTGTCTTCATACCTGAAAAAAAGTTCCAAAAATCCAAAAGCTTTAACTAACTTCGTAACCGTTTTCTACAAACAGAGGAAATACAAAACCTTACCAGCAGGAGATGACAGCGATGGCTTCAGCCACGGTTGGAGCATCGAGCGGAGGTCGCGGCAGGAGCAAAGCGCCGGGCGGTCTTCCGTTTTTAACTGACATGTGATCGGCTAGAGGCCGTCCTTGGTACTCTGCCACCGGAATGGTGTCTGTGAACAAGGTTGAGTTACCAAACTTCTTGGGAAGACCAAGATCTGGATCATCGGTGAGAGGCTGTGTATCGGACTCTACATCGGAGGCTTGAGACGTTTGGGAAGCTTGAGACTGAGTCCGGACATGCAAAGCCGGGGCCTTGTCCTGACCAAACATGCCTGAGTACTCGTTGGCTCGAGGTGGGTTGAATCCGTAGAGAGCATACCTTCGGAACATACACCCCGTTCCCACGTAGACCGGACCTTGTAACCCATCTAGCGCTCTCATGTTACCGTCGAAGAAGACGGTGTTGTGATTTGCGTAACGGTCCGACGGGTCGATGCCTTCGAACCTTTGCGGGAACTGAATGTAACAGATTCGGTCGCCACCACGGTCCATCATGAAACACATGCCTTCTTTGATAGCTTTGGAGTTGTATATGTAGTGATCACAATCAAGATTGAGGATGAAGGCGCCGTTTGATAGTATAGCTGAAGCTCTCACCATACCGTTCATGGCACCGGCTTTCTTGTTGTGGTCAAAACCTGGACGTTTCTCACGCGAGACGTACGCAAACATAGGTACTCGTACATCGATCCCGGTGAAGTCCAGCGAGCCTTCGTTTGGACCGCCCATCACCGGTTCAAGCTCAGGCACTTTGCTCATGATCTACAAAGTTTTGGATGGATTCAAGGTTTTTGATATCAGATTTGAATAAAGCTGATGATGGTTCGTTCGTTACCTGGAGGATACCGGCGTGGTCTCCTTTTGAATGATCAGGTTTAGGTTCGAACCACGTTCCTGGCCAATGCGTGCCATCGGCCATCCACGTTGCTTTGACAACCTCAACTCCGTCCGGAGGCAATACGCCGCCGTTTTTCTCTCTTGCGATTCGTTTTTCCTTGAGCTCTTCTCTCATGTTGAATTGCTCTGCTCGTTTCTTGATTTGTTCTGGAAGACCGTTGATCCTGACCTTGAATTCGTCGTACTCACGCTTGATCCAGCGGCGGTCTTTCACAAAGTCTTGCCTCTTCTTGTTTTTCGTCGGGTCTTTCTTTATGCTAAAGTAACTATCAGGGTTTCTTGGCTCTATGTCATGTTTTCTGCAAAATGGCACCCAATACTGCAAAGAAAAGATAAATTCGAAAAATCCATATCAATCTTTTGCCATGACTAGCCAAGACAGAGAGGGAGAGAAAGGTGAAAACGAAACCTCGGCAAAGCGAACAGCTTCAGCCATGGCTTCAAAGGTGAGGATTGCACCACCGTCGTCTGAAATGTAAGCTGAAAGCTTCTCGATTGGATAATCGACGGCGAGGATGGAGAGAAGGGTGTTTGCGGTGACTAGAGGCGGTTCCTTTTCAGGATCAGCTGTGGAAACAAACACATCAACACCGGGAAGATCAGAGCGGCCAGTGGGGTTTGAGGGAGAAGGCTGCTCAAACTTGTCATGCAAGGCAGCAAGGTCCGTGGCTCTGTTTATAGGGTTTAGCTTTGGAAGAATGTCAAGAATCCAAGAGAAAGCGAACCAAATCTCGCACACTATCGATAGTCCCCATAGCCACATTGCATCCTCGTTAGGGTTCGTAATACGCCACCAGAGGAAGAAGAAGAGAATCACGAGACGGAACAGGATCAGTAGCCTAAAGGGAACAAAAACAAAAAAACAGAAAAGAAGGACAAAAATGTAAAGAAAGAGAAAGAAAGATCTTGAAGGGAGTCGAAATGTGAATGAAAACAAAACCTGTATGGACTAAGAATTTTGGCGGGGATTTGAACTTTCCTCGTGAGAGGTTTCCACGGCTTGTCAAAGAAGTCTGACATGCTAACGCCGCCGTCACCGGTATCATCATCTTCCGACCAAAACGCGTTTCCGATTCCGTATTTGCCTTTAGACTCAAACAACCACCTGTTATGATCGAAATCTCCCGTCTGGCTCCTCAACAACATTGATTTGTTATTCGATTTCATCACAGATAGTCTCCTGTCCAGCTTATTCCCCACCTTGGAGCCGTCGCCGCCGCCGCGGTTCGCATCGGATTTTGACTCGGAGGTGGACCCGGAGGAGCCGGCAGGCTGGTTGTCCGGTGTAGGAGGCATGAGGACGGTGTAGTTGATGTAATCGTTTTGGCCGGAGTAATCACCGGAGACGTCCATGTCATCGTCGCGGGAGAGGCTAACGATGCGGCCACTGGACGTCCGGCGACCAAACTTGACGGCTTGTGGAGGCCGGCTTAAGGAGGAGGATTGTGAATTTAAGGTCTTCTTCGGTGGACTTGAAGCCATATTACTATTATTATAGACTTTTCTTGTTTTTGGGTCGTTTGGTCTCTTCAGAGAGAAACTGAACCCATTTTCTTCTTTGACAAAAACCTGATTTAGGAAAAAAATAGGAAAAAGATTTGAAAACAGAGGAATTTGTGTAAAAAAGGTTAAGAGGAAAAGAAGAAAACGAATGTCTCTGATTTTGTTTTTGAAATGTATAGACTAATAGAATTCCAACGGCTCATAGATCCTTTTCTATTATTAGAAAAAAACTTAAACTGAAATCTATGGAATGCTGAAATCTCCTTTCTTTATGCTTTGCCTCTCTCTGTCTCTCCCATAATCAATTTTCTCTATGCGAAATGAAGAATGCTATCAATGGTTAAAAGGTTTTATATGACACTGTGAGCAATATATCCAATCACAGCTTTGAGAAAAAACTATTCAGTAAAGAAGATAAACAAAAAGCCAATCAAACAACCATTTGAATTCCCCTAATTTAGCCCATAGAAAAAACCAATGAATGTCGAATTTGGAAGGATCAGAAACAATACCGAAAAAACCATCTCCGTCTGCTTCATTGCAGCAATGCGGGTCGATTTCTTCGCGCATGATAATTGGAAAGCCCGAAACTGCCTTGGGAATCGAAGAACATACCATCGATAAAAAACGCCAAATCACATCGACAGCAGAGGTAATCCAGCGCTCAAGGAGAAGGACCGGCAATTTTTCGGTCGCTAGTTGCGACGGAGACGAAGGTTTCAGAAGTAAACAACCGCCAAGTTAGCCGGCAAAGAGAAGAGCGCCAATCGTAGTCGACTTCAGTAAATCGAAAACACGAGCGCGTCTTCAACATGACTAACAAATCGAAAACACTCCAAGACTTTCCCATTAGAAGAATCGAAATCAAACGGTGAATTCCAAAATTTGAAAGTTGCAGCAATGGAAAGACTGATTCGATTTTCGACGACGAATTGTAAATGGTAATGGTAAAACCCTCGATGAACTGGAGACACTCTACGGGGAACCAGTTAAAGAGCTAAGAGAAAACCGGGTTAAGTTCTCATTCAAAATTCATATTGAACCGGTGGTCTGTGTTATACGGTTATACCGTGTCGGCAATGCATCATCATCATTGCAAATTTGCAATTCACACCCACAGCCTCTAAACACAAGTGTTTTAAATCTGGTCCAAATAATAATTCTCAAGAGCAATGTAGCAAAATGTCGAACATTCATACATATATATATGTATATAGATGGCCTATACAAAACCAATATCAAGAAATACAATCTAAGCAAGAAACATAGCATGAGAATTAAGAAACCACAAAAAAACAAAAAAAAAGAGCAGCACAGCGAACTGAATGAGGATGGATGTTCTCGAAAATCTCGGAGGCACAGAGGGTGGTGGATAACCCCGGGAAGACCATGTTCGAGACCTATTTGCCACAGTTGAAGCCACCGCAAACTGAGAGGACGATGATGAGAATCAAGGCAATGATGATTGCGAGAACAATGAGTTTTATCTTCATGTTCTGGAACCACATCTTTCTTCTCATTTGAGTTCCCTGCGTTCTGAAATCTTGCGCCTGTTAACAGTTTTTAAGCTCAATTAAAAAAGTTGGAAACACACAATACCAAAACAGTAAGAGAGAGAGAGAGAGAGCTGCAGCTCAAAAGCATGTCTGTCTCCGTGTAAGTACAACCATTTTTGTAAGAGAACTAACCTGTGAGCGAAGGTTTTCGGTTTTGTCCACCAAAAGTTCAATTTTCTCACCACGGTCAAGAACCTGCAAATGAATGAGTTCCACAAATGTGTAAAACGGTTAAACAGCTTTACAACCGAGAAAATTGGACATTCTAAAGTCACACTGGGTCAAATGATATCGGTGAAGAAAAAGGGTCAGAACCAAACCTTCTCAATGTTCTCCATCATAACACCTTTAACTTCAGACACTTGAGCTTTCACTTTAGCAAGCTTGCTAATCTCATCAGGATGATCCATGCAATACTGCATGTGCTCTTTCAGTTTCGACCTTCAGACCAAAGCCAAAAAGGAGTCAAATGACTATGCCAAAGAAATAAGAGAAACTAGGAATCAAAAAGAGGTACCCGAATTCTTTGTTTAAGCTGTTTGCTTGTGCGGTTGCAGCTTTCCCACCACCGTATCTCTTGTTGAAATCCTCCTTCACTCGCTCCAAGAACGCCATAGGAATCTGCCTCCCAGCTGAATCGACTGCAACAACACAGTAGGCTGCACAACAAGAGCAAAATGGTTAGTTTTTTCAGGCCATATTGATAAGATAAAACAGAAGATGTTCGTTCCCTCAGGTAATCAGTAGATTCATCGTTTGATGACAATAAAACCAGCAAAAAACCATGAAACTGGAAGCTACAAACAAATAAGCGAAGCAAGACAAAAAACGAAGAAACGCACATCTTCTTCCATTGAAGATCCACCAAACATATCACGGATTAGATAGATCTAACATCATTCAAATATATTTTCCAAATACATAACTAATACTGCAGACATAAGAACTTGAATCAAGTAACCAGATATCCAAATGCTCAAATAGGTAAAAAATCTAAACCAAAAACGATTGATAAATCCAAATCCATAGATCGAGCACCGCTTTTGACTTACTGAATCCATTTTCAACGAGGTAATTGAACGTATGACCATCGCAGTTGTAGGTAAACTTGTTGTTCGACGAAGGAAGCTTTTGGAGGCACTGTGCAGCGATGGATGTGAAATTGCCTTTGAAATCGGTGAACTCGACGAGGATTACCGTGCCGCGAGCGACGAAACTGTAGATCAACGATTGCTGCGCCATTTTTTTCTCTCCCGGAAGAAAACGACGCTGTCCGATGGATTTACCGAAGCGATCGGAGACTTATAGCGGCGTGAGACGAAGCTAGAGATCTAGAAGACTAACGCTGAAACGCGTAGAGAATCGAGGACTAAGTGGGAGAGAGAGAAAAGAAGAAAAGAGGAAGACGGTGAAAAGAAGAGAGCATAGGAGAAGAAATCTAACGTAATTGAACAAAAGAAAATATCAAAAATCAGAAACCCTTGAATTGAAGGACTGACTAAAAATGCAAATTGTAGAAACTTATAATCAACTTATGCAAATCAAAACATTGAATATGTGCATGAAAGGACTATATAGCAAATTCAGAAACTTTTATTCAACTTGTGAGCTTCGTAAAAGTTGGTAGGGTGATGTTGGTATTGATTGATAGTTTCAACTTTCAACGTATATATCCCAGCGATCTTTGAATTGGAAGATTAAGTCTGACCTTTGAATAATGGATAGGGATAGTGTATGGTCGTTCCAAAATTTTGTAAGAAAATTATCCAAATTAGTTTTCGATACAAGTATTTATCATTTCTCTATATGACCAAAATTTAATTATTTTCGGAGAAATTACTCAGACTACCACTAATTTATCTGTAAATAACTAGACTAGCTTCTAATAAATATTATTTATTAGACTAACTCTAATTTGGGGTTTAAGTTTTCGAATTTAGGTTTTTGGGTTAGGATTTAGATATTGGATTTAAGATTTATATTTTTAGGTTTAGGGTTTAGTTTTTTGGGTTTAGGATTTAGATTTGGGTTTAGGGTTAAGATTTTGTGTTTAGGGTTTATATTGTGGGTTTAGTGTTTTTGGGTTTAGGGTTTAGTTTTTTGGGTTTAGAGTTTAAATTTTCGATTTAGGGTTTATTTTTTAGGTTTAGAGTTTAGATTTTTGGGTTTAGGGTTTAGATTACGGGTTTAGGGTTTAGGGTTTAGGGTTTAGGATTTAGGGTTTAGTTTCAAAAAATAAAACTGTCACCATGTAAAGAAAGTCTGTCACTATGTAAAAAACTCATTGTGGTGACAGATTTATATTACATCTACCATAAGTCTGTCGTCATTAACACTTAAAAAAATAATATGGCATTTCATGTTTTCGAAAATCTGCCGGAGATTAACCAAATAAGTAAAGAAAGTCTGTCACCGTAATTTAAGTCTGGCAGACATAAATAACTCTATTGCATCAGTAGCAATAAATCTGACAAATAAGTCTGGCATAGTAAACAAAACTGTCGCAAAAAATAAATCTGTTGTTTCGTTATAAGTAAATCTGTCATATAAATGAAAAATCTGCCATCAAATTAGTAATTTTAAAATGATTTATGTCAATCTAGTAATAAACATACAAATTTCTGCTATTTTAGTAATTTTCCCTTATTTTCGGGTTGGGTAATAATAAGTTTAGAGAATGTAAGTTTGGGTCTTGGTATAAACTATGGATATTTTCGATAGGACAATTTCGATACTTTCAAGGTTTGTGAGAAGTTAGAATTTAGAAATGCGTTGGTCACCCTACTAATCAGTAATCTACATGCACCCATGTCCGCATCTTTATATTCAAGTATTTTCTTCATTTTATTCTTATAAGTTTATGATTATTATTGGTCAAACATATGTATAAGTTTATTAGAATACCTGGATTTTTCGCATATACGTCACATGTGCACCCTAAACTTTTAACAAGTGATTTCACGAAAGGAGTTTCGAAGTATTTGCTCTCTTTCTTTCTATAGCAAACTAACAAACCAATACCGTGGATGCAATGCACCAGCACAAGTGCCCAACATGTTTTGTGAATTTATGAATTTATGAATTTCAGTTACGGATAAAACCTCAAAACTCTTTCTCCAATTTATGAATTTCATTTCGAGCTTAATAAAAGGGTGATATTTCGCATATACAACTTAGGGTGTTCCAGATGGGAAAAGTAAAAAGGTTTTATTGATATAGATGATGACCAAACAATAAGATGTATGGAGTAACAGACGAGAGAACGAACATAATTAAAAAAATAAATGGGGTGAGAGAGGCTCGAACTCTCGACCTCAGGATCACTCAGTAGCTATGAGACCTACGCGCTAGCCAACTGCGCCACCACCACAATTGTTGTTTAATGACATCATCTTGTAATAATCAACTGTGGTTATTAACACCATTAAAATTTAAAACAAAAGTCAAAACTCTGACTTTATGAAAGTTTGACACATTTAAGAAAGTTGCTTGCCAGCTGGAAACTCTATAATTTCGAGAAGCAAAAAACTGAAATTCGAGAAGAACAATATTCTTTTTTTTTTTGGTTTTTGGTTTTCAAGAACAATTTCTTAACAATAAGATTCTTTATAGATTATCCCCCATTCACGAGAAAAGAAAAATATACTAAACACGTAACCTAGTCAAAGAAGATCGAGCACAAGACTCAGGCAAACATTGGTTGTGTGCTTTATTCAAATCCCAAAACTATAATAATAAACTGAAGAAAGTGACAAGGACCAGATTCTCTCCAAGGACAAGAGAGAGCTGAGATCACAAATATTTGGAGAGTGAAATGGGTTTGGTAGTTGGTTGTACACATCATAAACTCTAGCGAGCGTCCTTGGACAAAAGACCTTGCGTCTCCACTTTCCTCGCGTTGCGAAGCTCATCAACTCCATCTCCTCTCTCAAACACAGCCGCTGCACCCATTCCCGTACCTGCCATGATTTCCCCAATCAACCAAACCACCAAAAACATCGTCAGACACCAAACTCAATTCACAATAAATATGTTACAAGGTAGTAAGAGTTGAGAGTGAAGAGACAGAGATAGAAATGCATACCAATGCACATTGACACAACTCCAAATCGACAGTCTTTTCCACGGCGTTTCATCTCGTGCAACAAAGTAGCAACGCAACGTGCTCCTGTGAGAGATTTAACACGCATTAGCAACTGTTCAAGAGCGTTTTATAGTCACATGGACAAATATAGCAGTTCTACAGCTCTGTTCTTATCAGATATACCTGTAGCGCCCAAAGGATGTCCTATGGCCATCGCACCTCCGTTGACATTGATTTTCTCTGCGTCAAGTCCCAATTTGTTTCGGCAATAAACAAACTGCGATGCAAATGCCTGTACACACAAGGATTATCATCAGAAGGTTTGGGAGAGAGATGTGGTAAGATCATCATGGAAGTTTTTGCTCTTTACCTCGTTGATCTCAAACAAGTCGATGTCATCGAGTTCTAAACCAGCCGCCTTAACTGCAGCAGGAATAGCAACTGCTGGACCGATACCCATAATTGCTGGGTCAACACCAACTGCAGCAAATGTCCTGCGATGTTTCCAATAATGCGCTACTTAGCAAAGGACAGTGTATGTTTACAGATACTAGCATATCTGTGTAAATGGACATCACAAGCCTCTGCAGGTTTTGAGACTTTTGCCATTATGGCTTTATCAGGGATTATCACCCACCTGAAGACACCAAGAACAGGAAGTCCTTTCTGCACTGCAACACTTCTCTTCATGAGGAGAACAGCTCCTGCACCATCACTTACTTGGCTGGAATTTCCTGTTTGAGACAGAACAAATCAAGCAATGGATTCAACATTATGATCAAAAGAAGCGTGTTCTCTGCAATGAGACACAGTTGATTCGGGAAATGTACCAGCAGTTGTGGTCCCATCCTTCTTAAACACTGGCTTCAGCTTCCCAAGAGTAGCAAGGGTAGTGCTTGGTCGGATCCCATCATCAACAGAAACTGTAATGGGTGTCTCATCACCTGTCTTCGGGTCAACAAGCTGAAATACAAACCACAAGTTATTGACTATAATAAGAAGATGGATGAAAGTTCAGTAACTAATGAAAATGTTACACTTATAGTATGAAGGGTCTGGAAAGTACCTTGGTTTGAACAGGAATGATCTCATCCTTGAATTTACCAGCAGCAGTAGCAGCAGCTGCCTTTCTGTGCGAGTCAACCTAACAATATGACTCAACTGGTTAACATTTGGAGATCAAAGTTATGAGTAATCTAAAGTACAACCATACTGAAAAAGTTCAGTTGCCTTACAGCAGCTTGATCTTGCTCCTGCCTTGAGACACCAAAGCGTTGTGCTACATTTTCTGAAGTAACACCCATAGGAAGAAGGCAATTCTGTGCTTGCGCAAACTTCTTCACCTGCAATAACATAATATGTTTTACAATGGGCTACAAACTTAACAGAGCCAATTAAAGACTCAAGATAAGAGAGAATCAAGAGACAGTACCGCTGGGTTGACTGACCCTTCCCATGCCATTGGGTTGGTAGTCATGGACTCCAATCCAGCCCCAATACCTGCATCCAACATTCTCGTCGGCTAAGTTCTTCATGGAAACCAAGACATCAATGTAATCATAAACGGTTATTTATATCCTAACCAATATCATAAAATCCAGCTTTAATGGCAGCGGCTACGTCAGCAACAGCCTGAAGTCCAGATGAGCACTGTCTGTTCACGGTTCTGACGGCCACAGTTTCTGCAAAAAATCAACATAACGGCATGAGCATAAAGCAAACAGAATCATATATATATATATATCTGTACAAAGAAGAAACATACCAGGGAAACCAGCATAGAAAGCAGCCATCCTGCACTCGCTGGCTCTCTGAGATCCCGGTGCCAAAACAGTGCCCACAACAATGTCCCCAACTTCACTTGGGTTAATATTTGTCTTCTCTATCAATGCCTGTGCAAAGACGACACCTTATTAACTACAAAGCAGGAAGGAAATAAAATTCCAAAAAACGGAATAGAAGAGAGAGCATACAGACCCTCAAAACAGGTGCAAGGAGATCATCAGGATATGTATCCTTGAAATTGCCACGTTTCGACTTGCACAGTGGAGTCCTATGTGCCCTGCAATAGATCAAAAACGTGAATTTGTCACAAAGCTCTTACAAAGAGACGATAAATTCTTGAAGAAAGAACGAAAGCATAAGAGAGGGACTTACGCGACAATGACTACATCATCACCATACAGAGAGGTCCTCTGATACGCAGCACTGTCCCCAGCCAAGCAAGCAGAAGCCTGGAAAGTTCGAAACAACACGTTATAGAGACGATACGTGTAGTAGCCGAAACAATCTTTTGACTTTTTGAGAGATCAATTAAAAAAAAAAAAAGTGCAACGCAGCACATCTTGAGAATCTGCACACTTTCTGCAGAGCACTGATAATTCAATCCATCTCAAACAACAACAAAGAAGATATCCATCTCAATTTTAGTGAACCAGCAACAATACGAAATCCAAGTCTTAAATTCGAGCTCAACCATAAATTTTCCAGCTCAATTTATAATTCAGTATCAAATTCAAAATCAAAATCACAAATTCAATACAAGCAATCCAGATCGAGAACGATTAAGATCCTAAATCCTAGAGATCGCGATAGATCGAGAGAGGCAGAGAGAGAGAGAGAGTGATAGAAAGCTTACAGAGAGAGAACCCTCAAAACTGTGAGAGGACGAAGAAGAAGGACGGAGATGTTCAAGAAGAACCCGTTGTCTCTCGATCGCTTTATCCATTTTCTTTGCCGATTTGAAGATAAAATTCGATCTGTTTTCTCAGAAAGGTTTTTGTTCTACACGAAACTACAGTCTTCCTCGGATTTGATCATTATATAAGGAAGATAGCTCACCGCTTTGGCCGTAAAATAATAATCCAAAATAAGAAATGACAACAAAAAATTATTATTTTTTAGTAATTTATTTATCTTTGCTTAAGTGGCCAAAAAAATTCCATTTGGACATCATCATATTCTTATCCTAAAAATTTCAAATAAACAGTATTAGCCAGCCTTGACCTTATACTTAATCTATCAATGACCTTAAGAAAATGTTCCCATTTACAGTTTATCAGAAAAATCTGTCCAATCATGCCCTTTTTGGTAACAGAACAATTGGTTTGGTGATTAGAACATGTGAAATGAAATAAAAAGATGTTTGATGATAAGCTGAGAAAGAGACAAGAAGATAAGATTAGGCGTGACGTTTGCCCCCGCCCGTTTTGGGCTTTGAACTGCGTGCCGTGTTTTCATTTCATCTTCTTCTGGAAACTTAACCTTCTCAAAATTTATACAATGGCCCCAAACTCTTTATGCTAATTTCATTTACGCCTCAAAGTTGTTATCAATCCAAAAAAGAACCATCTTCATCGCCACGTAAAGTCAATTCGAAATGTTGATATTATTGCAATATATTCAGTGACTAGTATTTCCCGCCGTGCATACGCACGGGACAATTTCATTTATAAAAAA